>JANHFX010013924.1:46242-60191 GCA_027560015.1 Chloroceryle amazona | reverse complement strand
CAGAGTTTTACACAGTCAGCATCTGAAACTCTACAACACAGTATTAAGGACAACGTTATCTAAAACATAATTGGTGGGAAATGTTATGCATTTGTGAATAGTTTCAGACTCTGAGGATCAATCTTTCAAAGACTTGAGCCTTTTTACTAATGCCTGAATTTCCCTGTAGCTGAAGGCTAACTTTCAAATCTAGCCCTGATGTGCAGCACATTAGTACTTCATGGGTAAAAGAAGAAAGAATAAAAATTCTTTAATTACTTGGAAGGTAGGTGCATCACAATCTGACAGAAGTCTGCAATAGCACATCACCTTCTATAAATGCATCTTCAAGTAAGTTTTACTAACAACATGTATTTGTGAAGTTGGCCATTTCAGCAAGTAGTATTTGTAAATCTTCAAGAGACTGATAAAATTCTTGTTACTTGAGATAGCAATTACCCATGTCTCAGTGGAAAAAAAACAAGAAGAGGGGAAACTAGCAGGTGAAAACAGTGAAGCTATGTCATAACATGAAACAAATACACTGATCTTCTGGCAGTAACAGAGAAAGGGAAAGCTGTTTGTTGCTGACCTATTCCACACAGTGCCACTGTGAACTTAAGAAAAAAAGTACTCAGCATCATTCAAAAGACAGCCTGCCTGTCCTAGGAAACCTCTTCTCCTAAAGGGCAGATAAAAATTACCTTGGAAATACAACATGTCCAATTCTCCATATTTATTAAATTACAGGCACTAGAGGATGACCTTAGAGCTTGACTGGAGTGCAACTCCAGAGGGTGAAAAAAAAAAAAAAAATCCTAAATCTGTTTTTAAGCTCCCTAAATCTATTACCTTCCCCATCTTTGCTGGCACATGAAATAGGAAAGATGACACAACACTGTTCTGCAAATTTATGAAGTATAATCCATGAGAGACATTATGATGAAGGTGGAAGCTAACCTGTCCTGCAAAGTTATGCTGAATGAAAGCCCTATGCTAATTTCATGGAGACTGTTAAGTAAGAAAAACAAGCCAGACCCTCATTCGAGCAGAAACTCAAAATCTCAGTCTAAGTTACATGCCAGTGGGAATTAAAAAAAATAAAAATAAAAAACCCAACACGCAAATGTTTTTTTAACATGCATCTTATTTTCAGCTTGTGCATACACTGTCAAATCTAGAATTTGTTTGACCAAAACCATTATTTCTCAATTTTAGTTTCAAAGTACTACTGTTACCTAGAATATCAGTACACGTGCAATTGATTTTTTGTTTTACTGTCATTAAATCTTGAAATACCACTGAACAAAGAGCCCTTCTCCAATGATGAGAAATACTGAAAAGGTATTGTTAGTGTCTTACGGGTAGAGAAATTTCCTATCTGAATTTTATTTAATATATATAAAAAGCTAAGTATATATGTCTGCGAAATGAAAATTGAGATCTTGAATAGTCACTTTTTGCAACTCAGCCATATGTCCCTTACATAATTATAGAAAGGGTTGCTAATAAAAAGGAAATTAGTGCAAGAAGACTTTGCTACTAGTGCATTACCAATTTACAAGGGACTTTTGATAACAGGAGAGTAACGAAGTTGGAATTTACCTAATCTTATTGCTGTCTAACTGCAATATTCACTAAGACTTGAGAATATTAACAGATGTCTGTTTACAGGTAGAAAAAGCTCTATCTTGACAGTTTTTTCACAGAAGGCAGATGTTGGTAACAGCCACCCCAAGCTTTCTGCAACCTATTTAAAGGGACAAAATACCACTTCATTGTCCTCTCATGCTGCTGAAGCCTACACAGAAGGATCATCCAATTTCTGTATGATTAGCTGTGGGATGCTCCCTCATTCAAAAGGGGTTTGAGAGTAAAAGCAAGGGTTGCTGCTTCAGCTTCTACTTACAGGAATGAGAGCATAAAAAAAAAAAAAGATAGACAAAAATGAGAGGTTCAAGCAGCTGATGCTTGGGTCAGTGAGGATGATCTGGTGAGCACCGGTGTTTAGAAAATGTAAATCTGTGTTACTGTGCGCTGAGTTTGCAGGGATGCTAATCGTGCTTGCTTTCTTCCTCTGCTGTTAGTGTTTTTGACTAACTGATTTGTGGCAAGGGTTACATTATTATCAAGAATGAGTTCTTACTTCCTTGGTTCTGTTACTCTATAAATCTAAGGATTTTCCCAGCTTTCATTTTATATAAGACTCATCTCCTTCCATTCTTGATTTTCACAAACAGTGATTAGTTACCTGAACCAGAACTACTGTGAAGCTCGGAAATAACCTAATTGCAAGAACAGGTTTGAAATACAATGAAGATTTGTGATGTCCATCTTGCGTGGGTCATGGAATTGATAAACTGTATAAGAAGGGGAAAGTTCCTAAGGAAAACCAACACTAGAGATCATCTACGGTAGCAAGAGGTAACTCTCCTCCTCAGAGCCACGACTGACGTGTTGTGAGACTGAGTAAGAATCTATTTTGTCAGATTACAGTGGTATGAACTGACAGCTACAAAAAGAATTCCAGAAGGAATGCAAGCTGCCTCTGATAAGTAAATACAGGAAAATTACTGTAACAGGTAAGACTTATGAAACTGTAACAGTAACACCAATCTAATTGCCCTCCAAACTGTGACAGTTTAAAGCAACAAACTATTGACACAGAGGATTAATTCACAGAAGGAAATGCTCTGCTCCTTTAAACACAGAGTTATGCTTTCACCCTAGTCCACTGCTAACTGGATATTGCTGTGCACAGGCAACAACTAGTTTACTATATACTTAGCTGACAAGAAATGTTAAATAAGCAACAGAAATAATTCAATTTAAAACATGCTTTTATATGAAACCCTTCTGGAAGTACGCATGTGACTCGTCATTACAGCGCTCCTAGCTGGAAATGTATTCAAAACCTGCTCTGGAATAGCCCCCCTTTTTAGGATATAAGAGAAAGAAATGCTTCACAGTAAAATCTTCATAGTCAAAACAGAGGCCTGTGACACCTGTAAATTCTAAACGTATTAATCAGGTTATATGCAATATTAGGGTGCCTTAAACTCAAATATGAATGAAACAGTGTAATCAACAGCAACAACTAAGTATTGTTAGCACTGTGGTGGCATTGCCAGACACAACATAAATTCTGCATCAGTATGTAAACAATGTGAATGCCCTGACGAGGTGATCAGAGATCTTAGGCTAAAAATTTTATTCATAGTAGCTTGTATAGGGCTAGGATTTGGATTTGTGCTAAAAAGAGCGTCAATTACACAGGGATATTTGTGTTATTGTTGAGCCATAGCTTACACAGAGTCAAGGCCTTTTCTGCTACCCACACCACTCCACCAGTGAGTAAGCTGGGGGTGCACAAGAGGTTAGGGAGGACATGGTTGGAACAGTTGGCCCCGACTGACCAACAGGGTGTTTGAGATCCTTATACATCACATTCAGCATAATACTCTAGGGGAAGAAGAAGAAAGGGGGGACTCTCAGAGTTAGGGCATTTGTCTCCCCAACTCACCACTATGTACAATGGAGATATGCTTTCTGGAAATGGCTGAACACCTGCCTGCTGATGGGAAGTGGTGAATGAATTCCTTGGTTTGCTATGCTTCATGCACAGCTTTTGCTTTACTTATTAAACTGTCTTTATCTCAACCCATGAGTTTTCTCACTTTTCTGATTCTCTCTACCATTACACTGGGCGGGGGAGAACGTGAGAAGTTGTGTGGGACTTAGCTGCCAGCTGGGGTTAAACCATGACAGACCTGTGAGGCTTAGCTGCCCACCAGGGTTAAACCAGAACATTTGTAGCATTTGTAGATTCATCCTTAATCATAAGTCACTGCTTATTAACATTTCAATCTAAAAATCACTATTTTCAATTAATTCAATATTTGTAAACATCTACCAGAGCAACTCTGGCTCAATTTCTAGTGCTATTGCATTGGCTGGATGGGAGGTATTTGCAAAGTGTTGAAACTCAGTTTCTAAATACGGAAATGATAAGCACAACTCAAAAGCTATGCAAAAGACACATTGACTCTTCCTTTAGAAAATAAAAAAAAAACAAAAACCACTGCTTTCCTTAGAATATCTCTTAGGAGTTCTGTGGAGGACAAGTTCTAAGTAAGTCTCCCAAAAAGACATGCATAGGTTACCTAAAACTGTTGTCGTTTTAGAGTCCATGCATTTCAGTGCATAGGTGAACCACAGACACCTGGAAAAATCTGAAGTTGCAGTACTAGGAGTAAGTTACATATAAAGAAGCTGTTTTCTATCGAGGTACATTTTGAGAAAATGCAGGCAGGCAAATAATATCTGAATGCTATTTATGTCATAATTGAAGTGTATTAAATAAAATCCTCTGATAAGAAACTTCTAAGTAATGCTGAACTCAAGAAAAAAAAAAGGCTGCCTTCCTTACATTGTTTTGGTTTTTACTATTTTAAAAGGATTTTTAGAAAGGGGGAGGAAATGTAAATAACATGGAAGTCTCTCACATAGTTAAAAGACTTCATCTATGACCTACTTTGCAAAAGAAATTCAATGCCACCATTACATGCAACCTTTCCCCTCCCTACTTCGAGAGGGGCAGTATGGTAAGTGTAACAACATGAAGAAATATTGTATCACATAAGTGTTACCTACCAAGTGGGATACAAAGCTGCTCAAAAGGTGTTGAGCTATGAACTATTCAGTGAAGTTTGTAGGGAAGAATCTCCTCATCTCCTGGCTAAACAGGCCTGGCTTCACCCAGACAATAAGCACATTTTTGCTAAACTTTAACAGCAAAACATAGCTGAAGGACTTTCTCTTCACTGCACAGCTTGTCAATTCGCTATTACTTTCTCTAAAATACAGAGCAACACATTTCATTAAGCTGCTGCACGCATACTAAAGCATCAGTCTTTGAGCTTCTGCAAAGTGACTTGCATATCTTATCTCCCACTCCTCTGTCATCCTCCAAGTATGCTGCCTTACCCATCATCTTCACATGTGGTGCTTCCCAAAATTCCCCACCACACTGTCAGATCAGCCCTGCCAGGCTCCTCCTATTCAGAATGCACAACGGTTTCATGTACTGCAGTTTCCCCACTTTTCTGTATGCTGGTTATAAAAGGCAGGAAAAGGTCACCACACATCAAAAGCCAGACGACACCGAGATCTTCAGCGCAGACTCCAAAACCAGCACAGGATAACACATCTTTGTGCTCCTATCGCACTCCCTCCTAGTATTTCAGTGTTATGCAGGAAAGAATTCTCAGGCACCCACTTTCCCCTTCCTTTCTCATCACCCTATTCTTCCCCCTTAACAGATGGATCTTTGTATAGGCTACATTGCCTGCCTGCTCAGAATCCTTCATTTCTACTACTTCTTTATCCCTCTTCCTCTTTGATTACTTTTGGTATTAACATTGTAAAAACTACCAATGGAATAACATCTGGACATTACTATTCCAAACGATGTCTGGCTGTCATAAACTGCTTCCTGGTTTTACAGACACTTTCTGAAGTATGTGAAATTGTTTGCTTATTTCAAGGCAGTGGATCCATAAGTCAAAGTACCTGACCAACAGGCATGCAAGAGAAAAAAGCAATTAATTCACTTCGGAGATCTGTCTAAAGGGCTGTGATTTTACAAGTTATTTTGGTTGTGGCACATCTAGCATAAGAATTCAGACCTTTCAATCAATATCAGTGTGTGCTCATCCTCATGACTTTCCACTATGTGGCAAAAGCAGTTTTTCAGAGACGCATGAATAATCACATAACTGATCTTTGGGGGGGTGTGGGGGGGTGTGGTTTGGTGTTGTTTTTGTGTTTTGGTTTGGGCTTTTTAAAATAAATTAAATTCCTCTTTTTTTGTGTGTGTGTAAGTGATTTGTACATCTCATGAAACATGGCTGTCCTGCAGACCATCTCAACTCACCTTAGGTCTTTAGAAAAGGCCTGACATCCTGCAGTACTTTCAGTACTGAGCTGTAGCTTTTATTTTAGATGAGCTCCCACTTGTGTGATACAAATATGCTATCATTCTGCTGATCTGTTACATTCTGTTTCTGAACACACAATCCAAAAATAAACTAACAAAACAAGACTGCTATTGTGGTGATCTGAACCATTGCTCACTCAATCCCAGGGACTCCTGATTCTGCTGGTTTCTATTTTTTCTCCTCCTAGAATAACAGCACATTTCTCTCAGACATATTACCTCACATTTCTCTATTCAGACCGTGTATTGTTTTGCCATATTTTGTCTGTAGCCCTGGATTTTCCATTATTTTCAACTCCTACTGCTATTTATTTAATATTCTGTTACTTATTCCTCTGATACTTATTTAAAATGCCAAATAAAGACTGCATCCTACTGGACACTTCAGGTTATCTATCTGAAAAAAAAAATAATGAAACCCTATACATGTAGATCTGTGTGCTCTCACTGCAGCCTAGGACTTCAAAACTTTTCAACAACTTACTACAAAATTTGAGAGCTTTGTAGCAAGCTCTTGACCAATTTCGAAGTCCTAAACTACACTTAGAGCAGGCAGACATACGTGGGTTTTTATTTTTCTAAATAGCTAACCAAGAGTGTCCAGTGGACTGCAGTTAGTTAAAAGATTTTTATGTCTCTTACACTAGTTAATACCCACACTGCACAGTTACTTCAGGTTGTAAGCAATTTAAAAGAGCTAAAATAAGGCAGCACTTTATTAAATTGCTAGTAAGTACTGATATCAGTGAACATTAGCTATCAAGTCAATTAAGCAATATATTTGCCTATATGGTCTATACTCTTCCAGTCAGTAATGAGGGTGTCAGATTGGTTGCTAAGCAAACTACCCAATAGCTCCCCTTCCCAAATCAAGGAAAGCAAAGAGATTTTCACTTTCTCCACATACCCAACAGTTTTAGTAAAAGTTCCTTTCTCATTATAACTCATCTACTTAAGTAAACTCAAATGCAAGTGATCCTTATTTTAGCAATCACACACCCTTACACGTGATGTTTACATGTTATTCTTTTGTTCCCTAATTACAGTTTTCCTGTTGTTTCCCAGAAAGAGTAAAAGAAGCAAGAATATGAAACATCTGCTATTACAAGGCCATTGGCACCGCTATCCTTGCATTCATGCAGATCTCTGACTTCTGCTGGCCAAGACACGATGCCCACCCAAACACTACAAAGTTGCTCTAACCAATAGACTCTTTTGTCATTCTGGAATAGCTCATCAATATACAGATGAGCCTCACTTGGTATAAGCTTCTGGGCTAAGTTCTACTGCTCAAGAGTAACAGTCATGCAAGAGGGAGACATAAAGCCACTGCAAAATACTGTTGCACGTGGCCCTGTCGCATTAGTGGTAATAAGAATACATCTTAAACGGTTTAAAAAGACTGTTAACCAAAGTGTGCAAACAGCCTGAATGCTGGTAGAGTTCATGAAGACATGCATGTTTCGTCATATTGTGACACAGACAGACAAACATTTACACCTAAACAGCTTCCCACAGAGCAAAGACATGATGCACCAGAACACACTCAGGGGTACAGCTCAAGACTGGTATCTGCAGCACACTGCTACTGTGGTACACGGCTTCATATTTCTAATGGGTTAATGAGGACTGGCAACATTTGAGGGAAGACAGTAACACAGAAGAATGAAAGAAACCCACCTTAAGGAGTTCATAATGTTGAATACCATTCACACCAATATCCGGATCAATGGCAGATGGGACAGAATAGCGAGAATTAATTGCTGTGTTTTCAGGGATAGAGATGTTAATAACTGTTGATGGGAAGAGAGGAGCATTGTCATTTATATCCTCTATTAGGAATCTGATCTTCACCAGTCTGAAAACTTCATCAGGCAAAACAGCAACCTCCACCTCATAAAAGCAGCGGTTCTCAGTAAAGATGCCAGAGCACAGCTTCTCTCTGTCTATGCGGTTTGCAGTTGTGAATATCTCACCAGTGTTTTCCTCCACCCGTACTAATGGTACATCTCCAGTCTTATACACAAGCTTGAACTGTAGCGGTGAGGAAAGGGGCACATCTGGGTCCAGCGTCAGGTTAAGATCCTTGAGCAAATTGCCAATGAGGACATTCTCAGGCAGTTCTTCCCGCACGGTATAATTTTTCTCCTGTGCGCCAGATTGAAACACAATACAGGCTAATAAGACTGCCAAGAGGTAGGTTCCAGACAGCAAGTCCATCTCCAGAATGACTAATGAGTATTCGTGTAGAACACCAAGAGTAGCTGGAAAAAGAAAAAGAAAGAAAAATTCTTAAAAATTTACAGAATATTGTATTCTTAAAGTGATGGAGACATGAAATGAGTACCTTTTCTATGGCAAATAACCTAACTCTTTGAAAGCCCCATTAGCAAAGGGATATATGACTTAACAATCCTTCACAGAACATATAAAAATTGTTACACAGATTTTAAACTGTTTACTGAGGTAAGAATCTTAGAACTGCATTGGAGTGAATGAAAAAATCCCTATTTCCAACATGAGATTTTCCTTTGCTCCTTAAGAAAGCATCTTCCTTTGAATCCCCTGCCATATTGTCCTCATTTTTTCTTGTTTCCAAGGGAGAAAAAAAATAATTAAATAAATAGTAGGCAAGAAGTTTGCAAGAAACCATCTGCTGACAACCAGATCTTTTCATACCTCTTGCACAAAGATGGGAAACCAAGAACCAAGTTTTGCACTGACAAAATTATGTACTATATGTTGAAAGCAAAGAAATGTCATTTTTAATACAGAAACTTCAACTAAAAAGAAAATGTTCGCTAGAGGGAGTCTAGTTAACTTCAGCAAAGAATGGGTGGAAGTCCAACTGAAATTTGCATTACGTGTCTAAAGAACTGTGCACAAATTTCAACAAAGGAGAAAAATAAAACATCTGAAGTTTTCAAAGTAGATTTCCTGGAAAGAAGGGTAAACTTGTAACCCCCTTAGTTCCACAACGGCCCACTATATCGCCAGATAATCATCTCTTTGGATACTTGTCATTAATTTCCAAGACAGTTGGAGATTAATTTTGCTTTCCTGATTTCAGGGATAAAAAAAAAAAAAAGACAGATAGGCTATAGAGCACTAATTTCCTTTTTTGTATATGACAAAATTTAATACATCTCCTGGAGGAAGAACTCTAAGATATTTCACATAATTTTAAATCTGGTGATGTCTGCTCCTATATGAACAAAGTACTCTAAGATGCCACTACCTTTAAAATGACATACAGATTTGTTTTGGTCTGAAGAAAACTCCGTATTTTTCAACACAGTTTGCAAGAAACAATATATTCTCCTCTCAAGATTGTTAAAAACCTCAAGAAAGATGGAAGTAGAATAGGATGACTTATAAGTACATACAGATAGCTATGCACCACCAGCTTTCAGGTAAGAACTTTTAGATGAAAAACACAACTGAACTCAATGTGTAGAACATGCTTCTTTGCCTAATCTTTGTATACATTTGCCCTTCCAGAAGGTAGATGTTCAGGAGTTCCATCTAAAATTATATTTTTTTAGTTAATGAAATCTTGGCTCCTTCCAGCTTAGCATCTGTTTCAGACTCAAACTAAGTCTTCTACATTCTTTTCATTGTGCAGGCAAAAATTACTTCCCCCCCTCCTTTTTCTGATTTTATTCTCCCTGTCATAGCATAGATGGACTTACTCCTGCAGATCAAGTTGCAGTGGTTGAAGAAATTACTGAAGCCAGTAATTGTCTTCACCCATTAGTTAGTGCCTTTCAGCAGTACTACTTTCAGAGTAATTTAAATTAAAACATTTGACTCTGTAGTGAAACAGATTAGGAATAATTAATATTTCTATTCCATTTAAACTCTGCAACCTGCTTTTGATTTGGACTAACTAAGAGATAAACATTCCAACTAGATCTGCAAGGTGTATCTTCCCATGTCAGCATAATTTAACTGTAGAGCATTTTCTGGCTTTATGCTTATACAAAAGGAGCAACATGAAATAAAAATCAAATCCTACAAGTCTTCAGTTATGAAAAAAGGCACTGCTCACTGGAGTAATTCAATTAACCTGAGATTGCTGACACAGGTGAGAACTGGAACAGTTCACATGGCAGTTACTGCATTACCTGTAGTCTTTCAGTAATTCACTGACTTCCTTGCAGTACTTCACTAATTCAGCATAAGGCACATGAACAGGCATTCAGGAGTGAAGAAACAGGATCCTATACCCAGATGTTTTTTAAATCCATATTCAACTCTAAATTTGTAAATAAGGAAGTCATCAGCAGATACTGATTATCATTAATGGTAACATAATGGTAGCAGCAGGAATTTAATCAGAGAACTGTGATAATACTGTACGATATATTAGGTTGACTATTATGGTTTTATTTATTGTCTTACTTCTGTAAATACATCTCTCCAGCAATTGTCACTTCACTAAAAGAATTGCTCGCATACACTGAACCTGCAGAAAACTCTTATTTCAGGAAAGCACATGTTTGCATCCACTACTATTAAATAAATATATTTACATTGTTTCCATGCAAAACACCAAGAAAAATGCATGGGTTACAATGAGGAATCGATATTTAAATGATCCCCTCAAAAGAACATTTCAGAAGAGTATCATTTTCTGTGCATAAAGGAAAACACTATTCTGCCAGTTTTTCTTCTCTACTCGAAGTTAAACTGAAAAACAATGAAACGGGGAAAAACCCCACATATTTACATCTTGACGTTTGCAGAATAGTGTTGTAAAGGTATGATTATTTTTTGAGGGGTGAAAACAAACAAAAAACCTGCATAAATATAAACCAATTTCCAGTCCCTATCACAACCTGCTCTGTAATAATATTGATGTATGGACTGCCTATATATTACACTCCTATAAAAATATTAAACAGTAATAGGCATACAACCCCCAAATCATCTTACACTAGGAAAAAAACTTCCTAGAAATAATATTAATGCTACTACAGTGCTCCTTTCTCTCTAGTTTAAGATACATGGAATTTTAGTCTCACTCAAACCAAAAGTTTGAGGTTTATCTATCAAGTTTTACAAAGCAATTTAAGGATGACTACACAAATCAAACAGTCAAAAGAGTTCATGAAATACTTTCCTGAATCAATTCTGAAAGTTGTGATAGTACCAGCAGATAATTTATATTAAAAATAACTGATAAGAATTCCTATAACCCCAGTCTAAATGCAGCAGAGTTTCTAGGGATTATAAAATAACAACAGCAGGACACAAGGAGGTTTGTCAGAAAGACTGCAGGGTGGAACTTCTTAAGCATTACATTACTATCCATATTTAGATTTACTTTTTAAATGGAATAAATTCTGCATCACTCTTACTTAAAACTACTCATATTAAATACATTAAAACATGGAAATAATAAACCACCATTGTAATAAACCATGTTCGATAAATGCTAACATCACTCTGCAATAACTTCAATGCTGTAGCTTTTCCTGAACTACTAAAGGGTACAGACACATATATGTCTGAGCTTAAACAGAAAACTTTATTTTCAAAATATAAAAAAAAAACCCAAAGAGTAACAACCTAAAATTCTTGAACTTCTGTAGAATGCACTCTTTTTAAATGGTCTTTAGCCACCTTCCTAAATAACTCTAGGAACAGTTTTAAACCTTCAAAAATTATTTGAGAGTTTACACCTTCAAGAAGAAAAAACTCACCATGACTCAGTTTTCTGCTTAGACATACAGTAGAACATCTTAACACCACAGAGAAAGTGTTGCTCTTAAAGCAACCTATTTATATAGTCATAGCTGTACATGGCCTGTCATTTGAACACAGCACTGATAAGAATACTATGGCAACAATAATGCAAAGAAAAAGAGCATGAGGTACTTTCTAGCAACCAAGCAAACATCCTGAAAGACATTTACAAAATCATAATATTTCTAATAACAAATATGAGAGACATTAACTAGTGTATCTCTATATCATAAACATACATACTACAAAACGGGAAAACAATATAAATACAATTCCAAAGCAAAAGGAAAGGCTAAAGAAACTACAGATGGAAATGGCAGAGTCAGAGAAAACAGGACATTAAGAGAAACTGCGAAATGAAAGAGAACATGTAAAAGGTAACAGATGGTGGAAAGAGTCAAGCGATGAAGACAGACAGTCAAGATAAAAAAAAAAAAGAAGGAAAAGAGTAACTGGGCAGAAAGGCAGTCACAGTACAATGTGTGGAAACAGGGTTTCTTGACGACTGGATAGGCAGAAAAAAAAATACAGAAGACTAAATAGAGTAGTCAAGCTCTACAAACTCTAAAGGACCTTTCTTAAGCTTCAGCACTGACTAACAATTCTAAGGTGGTAAAAAGTTAATAAAAGCATTTAACAGAAGGTAAACTTAAGCTTCCCGAGCCCTTTTCCCAGCTTTCAAAAGAATGCATTAATGTCTGTACTGCTGACTTCTGTAACTACTAAGGCAAATGGCCCAGATAGACGGGATGGGGGCAAGAGGGAGGGGAAAAAACAAATTTGAGATTTGCTCTCTTGCATCCAGGTACCTATGCACTTAAATACACCTGCTTTTTTGTCCAATACACTAAATATTAATGCCATAAATTATTATAATTGTTCATTATCTTCATTTATTATCTGTCAAATCATAACTTGAGAAGTAGACAGAATATAAAAACTTCTAACTACCTAATGCAGTATGATGTGAATTTACTACCCAATTCTGTTCTTTATACAGGAGGCTCGATCTGGCCCCACCCAAGTCAGAATTCCTCTGACTTGTTACAAGACTCAACTGCTATATTTTACTTAAGAGCATCACAGAAAAGCAGTAAATGTGTTAAAGAGTTCACATATCCACTTCAGATGAAAAAGGAACACTGTTTCTTGATACCTGGGTTCGGATTTGACTTAAAGCATGACTAAGTAAGTTATGGTAATGCTCCCTGTTATGTCAAGTTTTAAGAAAAAGATACCCTGGATTATTTCAGAAATTGAGTAATATTATGCTGAAGTCCAAAACTACATCAGAAGATAGAAAAGCAATCGCAAGAATATCACTACCATTCTCCCATAACATCCCACTGGGGGGGGTTGGGTTTGAAGATCTCCAAGGTCCCTTCCAAGCCCTAACACGCTGTGATTCTTATCTTTATTATTCGCAAACCTATTTTAATTACAAGGACAAATTTAGCTACTATACCACACTTTTTCCAATATAATATCTCTTTCATTTGCTGCTAATGAACCATGGACACCTTAAATAGGAGCATTTAAATCCCTGTGTTAAAACAGTGCTTCTCAGAGAAAAGATCCCCATCACGTGAGCTCTATTTGTCAGCCAGTAGCATGATGATGATGTCATTTAACTGAAGAGTGAGCTATTTGCAACTATCCAGTTCACAAAGTCTCCCTCTAAACTACCCATTGATAATTAAGCAGCTCTAAGCTATATGCCAGAGGTTTTGAATTTCTGAATTGTGTTGATAGGGATTTCAACTTTCTGCTGCAGACCTCAGCTACTGGATTGTTAAGTAGGATCTTTCCTCGTACTGCAGATTTTTAGTCTATGGTGTTTTGGTTGGGGGGTTTTGTGTGTTTCATTTTGGATGTGGTTGGTTTTATTTTTTGCTGTAAGTCACTAACACAGCTGAACACAACATCTATCCTTTGTCACTATACATGCCATGTTTCATTCAAGGAACTGACTGGTTTTGATGGCGATTACTTTTCTAAAATGTGGAGTCTTTACTGGTATTGCTTCCAATTTTTGGTAACAGTAAGAAACATGACAAAGCTCCTGTCTGACAAATTTTTTTTAAGGCCAAGAACAAATGATTACAAACAACCTGAACTCATTTTCACATTCTAGAATGTTTCAAACAAATTATTTTGCAGCCATCAATATTTATCCACAGGATCCACTCCCCATATAGTATAGTCCATAATCATATTCAAA
>JANHFX010013924.1:0-43907 GCA_027560015.1 Chloroceryle amazona | reverse complement strand
TTGCACTGGGTAATATAAGACTTTCCTCAGAGAGGACAATTTGAGTGCGAGACCTCACCATGGGCACAACAAAGCCACGCAAAGAAAAGGTGCATTAGATTATAAACGAAAAACACAGTCCTTTGGGAGGGGGTACACGGGGCAAAACAAACACGACGAAACAACCCCAAAACAACACAGAAACCCAATAAAGATCGAGACAAAAGAATAAAATAAGATCAGATTCTCTTGGCTCGCTGCCCTGCCTCCAGCCAGGCTGAGGACTTCCCACCCGCCCTCGAGCAGTTGCTTGGAAAACTCTGTCTCCTCCATTACCTGAACACGGAGCCAGCATCTTTAGCATCATAAAATCCCGGGATAGAAACGGCGGGAAGAGCAGAGAAACTGACCAGTTCACCAGCACCACTCGCTGCCCTCGGCCCCGCAGGGCCGACAACCACAGCGCAACATCGCCGGTCACCGCCCCCTCAGGGCCGAGCACCGCCCACGCGACACAGCCCCTCCCGCCTCCTTCTCGAAGCTTCCCGGGCGCGAGCGGCAGTTCCTTCAGTCGCCTGCTCTCAGGCGCTTTGCTGCGGCTCGAGCGGCACCTCCCGCAGGTGCCTCCCCTCAGCCGCCATCCCGCCGCGTCTCGCACCCGAGGGCTCCCCCGCCACCTGATGACAGACAGACAGACACACACAAGGTACCCATCAAGTGCGATGGCCTGCATAACATGAATATGTGGTCAATCTCTTGGGTAGAGGCTGTGGCAGAGGCTCGTTTAGATTACATATACAGAGAGAAAAAAACCACAAACTGCGCCGCCCCCCCCTCCGAAAAAAGTGTCACTTTCTGTAAACTTTCACATGAATAAGCAAATCTTGTGCTAACTCTGGCCTGAGTTACTGCAGGCCGGCGTATGTTAGTGCCAGAGTTCCGTAGGTTCCAAGCAGAGAGGTTATCCTGTGCTCCCTGTCCCAAAACCACTTCAGGACCACACTCTGCAGGCCTTCAGTGGTATGAGGGGGGAAAAAAACCAACCCTCTATTCAGAGTCTATAGAGCACTTTGGGGAGCACTTGAAGTGAAAGGTGCTGTGTACCCAAAAGGTGCTGTGTACATAAAAGGTGTCTGCAACAGCAGCTGCAGTGTAGGGTGGGCTTTGAAAAATTTTCTGAGGAAGAAGTGAACCCCCCCGTTTTCCTCTGCTAACTAAAGGAAGTAAATGTATATAGAAGAAAATGAAAGGCAGTTTGGTAAAAGATTTCTTGTGTTTTAAGTGGGAAACCAAAAAGTATCTTGAATTTGATGCCAGCTGGTCATAGGTTAAAGGATTAAAATCAAGCCTTAATAATTAATACCTTATATCAAGGGTATCCAATTTAACTCTTATTGTAATATGGTTACATATATATATAAAATTCATCAAAATCAGCAATATAATTTGCTTATTTCCTTGTGACACAAATCTTATCTTTAATTACCTGTTGTTCTTCCAATCCTCCTAAGAAGGAATTCTCTCCTTACTACATTTGTACCTTGAAATTATTTTTGCATTGATGATACAATGCAAGTAATTAAGGAAAGTAATAACAATGATTATTTTATACTGTGCTTTCTGCAAAAAAATAATCACATTATCTGATGTAACTTTCAAATAAGATATGTATAGCAAATTATTAATCAATTGCAACAAAATTTAACTTAATCCTTTATATGCTAATGGAGTAGGACTGAACTTAATTCAGTATTAGTATAGGCATGACTATTAAAGCATGCCAAATTCTGGCAGGTGAAATCATATAAATTTTTAATAAATTTCTCTTACTAGTAAAAAATATGTCTCACTGAGATATAAGACAAGTTTTTAATGCTATAGTTTAAACTATATAAACTAAAGCATCATACGAGAAAAAACGTAAAGTATTTTTCTCTGTTATTTTTAAAAAAAGAAACAAAACTACACTGGAATTATCTAATTGCTCTGGTAAAATACTTTCTAGTGCATAGCACCTCTGATCCTGACAGATCCCCAAAGTGCTGTAGAGATTGCAAACACATGGACTGCTTCTCCAAGCACTGAAATCCTGTGCCAGGAGCACTGCACTAAAGTGATTCTGGAAACGGGACTGAAAACTAAATTATCCAGTGGAAATGATGGAGCATAGCTGTTTGGACTTGGGAGAATGCAGCTACCAAAAGTCAGTCAGGCTACTTGGACAAAAAGTAGTCAGTAAAAAGTCATAAAATTGGATGAAACATAAGGATGCTTTAATATGTGTTACAGCAGTTTGATGTGCAGGATCTGATTCTGTAGTTTAAATTTTACATAAGGTTTAAATATTACATAAGGTTTAAAAAGCAGAGGATCTGGACCAAAATTTTCTCATAGCCCCACTGAAAATCAGTGTCATTTTCTGTCAGAGTTTACAAAAGTTGCTGGTACTATAGCTATGAAAATCTGATGCCTTAACTTATGCATGAAGCGAGCCTACATATCTCACCAACAGAACTTCATTCAATATTTGCATAGACCTCCATGTCAACATAGAATCTTAATTTTAGGTTTTATTACAAATGTTAGGACAGATTAAACCAAGGTATGTTCTGGACTGAAGCCTGCTATAGTAAAGCTGATGCTTTTCAAAATCTCAGAAAATTTTAAAATCAAGTTTTGCCTAAGTTTCATAAGCTTTATCAAGATATTACAGCTCCTTCATAGACTGAACTTAGATAATGGAAAATGTCTTGTTTGCATTTCTTCACTGCCTCCTCACTGAAACCTGGCAGTAATTAGGATGAAATAAAAGAGGGTTTGTAATGTGGAAAAATATTGCTAGCTAGAAATCTGCATGTCCCTTGCCAGCCTACTGTCAATAATGTCCAGGCACAAGTGATGTGGCATTGGCTCAGGCTTGTAATGTAGAACAGAAGAGTTTGGGATATTATTTCCCATCTATTCTGCTTCTTCTGACATCATGCAAGAGGATGAACTGCTTTAAAAGGTTTTTACAGGGCAGGGAAAGTCATAACTACGTCAACAGCAAGAACGGTGTACACCTGTATATCAAAGTCCTGTAGGTCACTGATGTTTATGAAAAAAAGTTTTTAGAAAAATCACATTGAAGATCATTTTCTCACACAACATCCAACATCATGGGCTCATCATGCTTTTTATCACTACTGGTACACTGCACAGAACACTTTAAAAGAAAATAAAACATTAGTTCTTGAAAGTAGGAATTAAATGAGGAAAAATCTTAAAGGAATAATGTGAACAATGATTAAAGTTTCAAATAGAGGTATATCCTTGCCCTGTTTTGTATAAAAGTCATGTCCCAACTCCACAAACTGAAGTGAAAAAAGTAATTTTGCATTAAATGGAGCGACTTCACCACTTGAAAACAGCTTATTATTTTAAGGTAAGAAAGACAGAAAAGAGCACAAAAAATACCACAAAACACATACCAGCCTAATAGCTGCAGTACTCACAACACAGAGAATCATCTAATAACATGGGATGGTATTAAATAAGTATCATTTGTAAGTTTTATTATGCTTCACATTTTGGTGACTTTGCCTCTTTCAGTCAACTAGAAATGACCAAAGGATTTCTGGCTATTTCTGGAAATGAGACATTTGTATTAAGGTTGGAAAAAACCCACATCAGACAGACTGTTACTGTGTATCAGCTAATTATACCTCCAAGTCTAAGACCTGCCATGAAAATGGATGATTTTCTTTATATGCAGAAGTTGTTTTGAATGACTTAAGCAAGATCAACACAAGTGACACAAGGACATAATTATATGTTGCTTCACAAGATAAAAGAACAGTGCTAAGATTAACTGCTCCATCAGTTACTGGTATAAGCAGCAGAAATATTGATTTGTGATTAAATTAATAGAGAAAATAATAACTTCTCAAATCTTTAACCTTTGACATGGTAACTGTCAGTCAGATTTCCAGTAAAATAGATGCTCAGAACATAGAAAATTCAAACCCTGAGTGTTTAGTAAAGAAAACTTGGTGTTCTGTTAGTAAAATCTCTAAGAATTCCAGTGTTGTGTTATAGGCGATATGTTTTAAGTGCAACAGAGAAAATTTCCCAAAGAAAGTGTTCTATTCTGGGATAGGAGCTGGAAATATTAAAGTACTGTGGTATCAAAAAGTAGCCACAACATAATCATTAGACACAAAATATCAGAAGATTTAATAGGATTACTGGAATACTTTCCTGGAACTTAATAATGTTAGCCCCATGTATACTGTAAAGTAGATACTTTGAATTTTTTCTAACATACTAGAATAAAAAAAAAGAGTGTGATATGGTGTATCTAGTTTGCGGGTCTATCTACCTAATAAAATTCCACTATATTTGATGTGACACAGCACATCACACCTATTTTCTAATATGCAGACATGATGATTTCCTAGTGTGGATGGATGTTGCATTGTTTTAAGTGGAGAATCATTCTCTGTAACCTGGGGGATACTGCCAATCCTAATTTCTTTAAAATCAATTCAAGAGATTCATACTCAGACTTGGCTGTAATACGGAGGCATTGCTTTTTGATCAAATCACAAAAATACAAGTTATTCTAGTTCCTCTTCTGTTGGGATGCAATGTTTTCTTGTATAAAAAAAATATTAGACTTTTTCATGGACCATACTATGTTTTGCTATATATTTGTTGCTCTGTTCTACTCATACTCAGATTAAAGCACACAAATATCAGGTTGAAATATCTTTTCTGTCCTAGAAAAAAAAAATATGATCAGTCATCTGAATACATTGTTTAAATTCATATGATTTCAGGAGAAAAGGAAACATAATTAACACAAGCCACAAAATTCCCTTTCTTATACTACTAGAAATCAGTGCAATGGCGTTGCCTGGTGTTTGTTTATTTGTCTGTTTTGTAACAGAGACATTAGGGGAATGCAGTTGAAAAAGATCCCCAAGAAGCATTTCCAAGCTGATGACCAAAGCAGTGTTGCCTGGAATGCAGATAATGCTCCATTCCTTGGTTCAGAAATACTTCTCACATGGTCTTTGTACAACAGTAAAAGCTTTGCACTCTATTAGACTGTGAATATTTTAGAGTGCTATCAATGACAGATCAAATAATCATTAGAAGTTCAGGCATCTCATTAGTCTTTCATTTGACCTGAAATTAAGAAGGTGAATAATCATATTGAAATAAATCTGTAGTTAATTATTTAGCAATTCCTTTGAAAAGTAAAACTACTTTTAATGAAGGCTTGCTTTTGAAATGATTACCTGATTTTATTTAAAATAAATAAAATCAACACTTATTTCCTTTAATTCAATGCAGAAAAGCTCAAAGTGAACACCACCTCAACTCACCACATTGTCTCCTTCTATTGACACAAGAGTCACAGACCAAGAGATGAAAACATCAACACTGCTGAAAAAAAGGTAGTGTATCATGGTTAGTCCTAGCGCAGGACACGGGCTGCAATAGTGAAAGACCACAGGTCACCTCTAGCCTTCACTTACTAAAAACAAAGAAACAAACACCACCAACAAAAACACAGCAGCAAGATCTTGTTTTGCTTACAGCTCTTAATGGTTGTTTTTTGTAAATTGCTGTCTGAGTGTATGTGTACAGCTAACTCCTAAAGCATTAGCTGTTACACTTGCTCCTTAGAAACAATAAATAATACTGACCCTTTTCATGTTTCTGAGCATAATACAATAACCTATCAGGTGTTTAAGAAAATGCTACCACCACATTCTACTTAGCAATTTAATTTCGCTCAAGAGACCTAAGAGCTTACAATTTAGACAATGTACAGGTTAGTATCCCATCTTTCGGTGGGTAACTTTCATCTTTTGGGAAGAAAAAAAGACACACATATAGCTACATAGCACTGGTATGGTATTGCTGGATGAGAGAAGAATGTTTTCCGTAGAAGCATGAAGGAGTTATTAGTGGTCTTTAAACAACAGAAAGGAACTAAATATTGTCTGCAAGAAAAAAGCAAAATAATTTTGTCCTAAGTTGGGTTTAGGTAGATTGTAGTATCTGCAGATTTCCATGCATACGTTAGCTTTCAAAGGATGGTTTAAATGCATCATCCCCTATTAGAAATTAAACATGCATTTTTATTTACTTATTTTTCACTCAGTGCTTTTGCAAATTGTCTTTGTGTAAGTCTTCATTACTATGTCTTAGCAAGCAGGCCACCTAGTGCCTAACAATAACAAATACTCCATAATGACCTGAAGTGTGCTGTGAGATGTTATAGTACACTGCATTGACTGGATGTCAAAATCACATAGCCATGTTACAGCTCTGCAAAAATAATACAGAATTAAGTTCCACCACCATCCTAGAGTAGGACTGTGACTGTTTCCTGTAAAAAATTTAAATATGGAATACATACTCACCTTTTTCTTCTTAAGAGAGATAAAGTTATTTTCTTTAAAAGCAAAGTTTGTAGTCCAGGTACCTGAAATATCTCAACTATTTCAATTTGTTGTTGAAAAAATAAATGTCAGTCTTTTTCTACAACTAAGATTTCCCATTATTTTTGGATACATGTGATTTCTAATTTAATAAAATTAAGAATAACATAGTATTTTAATAGCATGAATGACACATCTGGTAATACCATTGCAAGGTGTATTTCCTCCTAATTTCATTTGTGTCAGTATTTTAGAGTCCAGTTCAGGTTCTTTTAAGATTTCTGGCAAAGTTTTCATAAAGATCAAGAGATACAGTGCCTATTACGCTTTCTGTTTCATCTTGGCGATATACTGCTTTCCTGTATACTGGAATTAAAATTCCATAATCTCGAGAAGCAAAGTAAAAAAAGGCTATTTCTTTCTGGACTCAGTTTTAAATTACCCATAGTGCTTTCCTTGGAATAAGGAGATTTTAAGCCCATGGAAAGGCTATGTTCAAAAGTATGAGAAGAGACTGAAAATATTTTTGTATTCAGATTCTACAGACTAATTTTCAATTTGACACATCTCCATCAAAGTAAATCAGATCACAATTGTTTTATCAGAACCAATGCTTTAGTCCCCTGAACTTCAGTGAAACTTAGGTCCCCACAGAACTGGGAAATGCATATCCAGTGCTGAATATCTCAGCCAATGCTGTTAAAGTCCAAGTTTAATATTTTTGCAAAAACCTATTTACTCTGGAAAGCATAATAACTTGAATCTTCTGGTTCAATTTATAAACTTATTTAGGACTTATGTGTATATATATACACACCACTTAGAGGGAAAAGAAATAATAAAAAAACATTCCGTGAAATAAACTTCCTTTGAGCATTATGGCAAAATTTAAGAACATGCCCACTACTTATGAATCTACCTCAAGGAACAGTATAGAGACGTTTTCTTGATATATATACTTGCAAAGTAATAAAAGTCACCTATCCATACCTGCTTGATTACTTCTGCTTTTGTCACTTGAAAGGCATCATCCCTACTCAAACATGAATAACAGCAAAAAAACCAACCCAAACTGGACCATTATTTAGCCTTTGCCCCAGAGAAACTGGGGATTGTATGATAAAGCCAATAATATCTGGGATAATTAAAACCAAAGTACATGAGCCAGGTCATGACATGCCCATGAATCTCCCCCGTGATGGATTTTCAGTTGGGTATGAATGTCAGGCTATATGAAATTAAAATCTATCACAACAATATGATCTAATACCAACATGCTGGGGTAAGATTGCATTCCCAGAACTAAGAATTGTGGGCTAAATTGGTCTCCAGTGGGCGTACAGTGGACAACACCATAATGCAAGGATTATTTTTTAGGTTTGCTAGGGCTCCTGAAGTTGACAGAATTTTCTCTTTTTCCAGTCTTGAGGAATCGATTATGAAGCAAGATCCAAAATGTGAAAACATCAATAGTAGCTGCAAGAATGGCTGCACCTCCAAAGCTGCTTGTCCTTTGCTGCCTAGCAGCTTTCCTTCATTCAATGCGACAACTGTAAAAGAACTTAATCTAAATACATGTTGGAGTAGAGGACCTGTGACTGGGGATTGTCATCAGTGTGTAACATCCCTTGGGTGACAAGTTCTCTCATTCATCTGGGTGCTCATGCATATTGACAAGGATGCTGCCTGCCAAAAATGACAATACTGTACAGCATTTCCATAGCTGCATCTTGCCTTCTAGACTGCTGCATGCCACGGGATAGTCTGCTCACCCAGACTCCTTTTCCTAAGTAGATCCTACAGCAATTGCATTCTTTTAGGTCCTTAAGAACCAGGGTCTTCCCTGGAAAACTTTTTTTTCCTGGTACAAGTGAAGAGGCAATGAAATCATGCATAACAAGGCTTGTCCTCCTGTAAGGCTAATCTATAAGGCTCTGTCTTTATTCTTTCTATCCTAAGCATAAGACCAGATTAGAAATAGCAACAAAAGGTTTTGCTTTCCTGACGGACTAAAGGAGACTGGAGGAACAATGGCATTGGCTGTTGCAGTTTCAACACTGGCATCTATTCTAAGCTTGAGTGCCATATGCTGCTGCGAGCAGAGTGTAAAAATGACAGCATATCTACGTATCAAATCTAGTCCTGCAGCAGAAACACTGGTACTCTTGCAAAGTCGTTAATCATTTATAATTCTTCTATTTGAGGAAATAGCCAATAGTATTAGCCATGCAAGCCTCTGTGGGCTAATGTAATTAGTCTTATGCATTTTAAGACCAGATAGAATGGTATTAGAGAGAATGGGGGACTATTTTAATTGGATGATGGCAGAATCCCTTTAAGCACTATGGCTGTCTCCTGTGTTCAAAATCCTTTAAAAAGTTCACAGATTCCAATTGTTTTCTGCAGTAACACTATTTCTATCTAAATTATATTAAATGTGTCAGCTCATTTCCCGAGTAAAAATGATAAAAGCACATTCAACTTCTGCAAAGCTGATCACTTTAAAGAAAAATATAAGATAATTAAAAGCTGTTACAACTGACAATACAACACTGCAGCTTCAAAATTCTCCCCTAATTACAGCTGCTAACTTTTAATAGTAACTGTAACAGTGAGTCAGATTTGACATTACAATAGCATCCCAACCTCTTCTTTGGGAGAAAGGCTCTTGGGAAAATACAATTACAAGGTGAGCATATCCAGCCAAGACCATTGCAAGTTTTGAAAAGCCAATGATTGCTTTGATTTTTATTCTTGTTGAGAAATCTAGATCAGTTCCCCTTTGTTTGAATGCAGTCTTTTTAACAAGGTCAACTGTAACCAGGTGGAGCCAATTCCCTGAAAACATTAAGGGACCTTAAAGGGAATGGGCACTCCTCCTTAAAAAGACCTTTTTCTATAGGTAATTTCTGAGCCAAGCATAGGGCTGATATAAATAGCTTGATACCATTCCTATTCTTGTAAAGTATTTGCATGACAGGATAGAGGAAGGGCATTCTGAAGCACAGTCTACTTCTTGGTTTGGTATTCATTAAACTTTTTTTAGTTTGATATTAATATGTTATAGAAAGAAGAGAAGTTCTGAGATTGCTGTTGCTTAAAAAGTGCATGTTTTTGCCCTCCAAGAATGTAGTGTCTCTATTGTCTTTAACAGAGATTAAAGGAGGGATGAAAATGAAAAGTTGAGCCTGTTGGGGTTTTTTCCACAAGTGTACAACAGGAGCCACTGACTCCTGGTCTCCCAGTCAGCCTGACTGAAGACAGGGCCAGCATTTGTCTCCTTTAAGATCAAGCTATGGCATTTTTTTTTCTGCAAAAGGAGGATAAAAAAGTAAAAAGGTCTGAATTCCTTATCAGCATGAATTGAGAAAATTCCCATGCTAGACATTTTGTCCAGAGTCTGAGAAGACTATACATCCTCAGCTTTATATATGTTACCCACAGGTTTAAAGTCTTAAGGCTACACATCTCTGTCCTCTTAGTAACCCTCCTATGACTTTAGAGGTTCATCTGACAACCTTTAAACGGAAATGCTTTTTAAACCAAATCAGCTTCAGTGATTTTTATCTGTCACTGAGAATTTGCTTCTATGAAGAAGTAGTTCCATCAGACCATACTGGTGATTCACTGCACAGAGATATTGCAAAATGTCTATGAAGAAGAAAATACACAAAATTTAATCACTGGTCTACTGTACCAAAATAAATGCTAGGATCATTCTAAGATCAATAGTATTAGAATAAAAACTGAATCAAATGCTTTTCTCAGATAGTCAGTGGTTTAGGTTTGTCAAATTAATGGGCAATTCTTTGTAGACTTCATAGCTTATCCTGTCTGGTTCTCGCATTAAGCAAAATTACTATTAAATAATTCTTTCTGAGGAAATCTTTTGGCTTTAAGCTAATGCCAAGATTCAGGTACGGAAGATTTATTTCTGTAAAGTTTGACCTGCTACACATCCGAGCAGAAGGAAGAGTAGAGGAACATAATGCTGGGGTTTTCTGTGTCGAAAGTATCTTCTGGCTTGTGGTATTGCATAATTCCCAAAGAGTGATACACAAGCTATTTTAAGAAAGTGTGGAACAGAACAGTGAGAAAATATGAAGCATTGATCTACCATCCCTTAACAAAAATCTTCCTTAAGATCCAGCTACTTGTAAAATCTGTAGCTGTTACTGAATGGCTTCTAAGAGCTGCCCCTACAGCAGAGTTTCAAAAGGAACCACCATTCTGTTCCGATATTAGGACCTCAAGACGTGTTAGATACCCTGTATCACACAGGCATGATCTAAGTGTTCGCAACAAGCGACTTTCTGTGCAACCATCCTGCAACATTTCTGGTTACTTTATAATTATTTTTAAATATGTGGCCATCATGGAGGGAACTACGTAAAGCAATTAATACAGATCCATACGTTATTGCCATCTGTTATGAAATTTTTAGAGGACTTAAATACAAACCATGTGAAACCATTTCAAGGTTGCTCTTGGTCTGACTATATATACCTTATATAGACCTCACATATTTCCCAGTCTCATCAGGTATTAATCAGCTATCCCAAACCTATGACATCCACTCCAAAGTGATTATGGGGAGGAAAAAACATTGCCAGTGTTTTGGGTTTTTTTTCAGGTCTCATCTGGTTTTAAAAGTAATTGAAGTGGAACATTTCATTCCATTTAAAGTATCCCAAGAGTAGAAGTTAGCAGAAAAGAACTTCTAAGAGCAAATGAGGAAGGTTCTAAAAGAAAAATACCCAAGGGATCCTAGCTCAGACACAAATATTTTTATTTTTTTTAAATTACAGGTGCTCATAATTACTTGTAAGGGAGAAAACTAATTATGGCAGTCTTCAGGGAGCTTAAACATGGTAAATACTGAGAGAAAGCAGTCTGGGCTTCTGAAAGTTATTTGTATACATTGCTCACACTTTCAGTCCTTCCTCGGATGTAAGCATCTCTTTTTTCTTTGGTTGTTACACATGAGAATCTTTATATTAAATAATCAAAAATAGACATCAGATCTTCCTGACTTTCCCGCTTTTAGAAGGTTTTCTTATAAACCAAAAATATTCCCATGCTCCCTAAATGAGTGCATGAAGTCTTGTGCTCACCAACAAAAAACCCTGCCTGGATGTATTTAGTACTGCCAGGATGCATTTAACCCATGGCGTTAAAATGTAATTTATTTATTTATTTTTAATGTGAATCAATGTGTTCTTGTACTAAGACAAATAAAGAACACTGAAATCTTTTTCGTATATTACTATAGAAAATTGCTGTTGCACTACAACACACCATATGATAACAGATACAGATGTGGCTTAAAAGATCAAATTAAAACATTTAGAACAGCTAAATGTGTTTTGAATAAGGCTTTTGCATATGCCCTAGCAACTAGTGTCTTCTATATACCATGTATTTAATCATTGTTCAGACTCCAGTTACCACAACCCAAAGGAAAATATGTACAAGCTACAAGCCACGTGTTCCTTTCTACATGTCAACTATGTTGACAAAATAAGGAGCAGAGAGGAAAACTCAGGTTTACCATGTATTACTTAGCTAGTAGATTACTACAGCATGTCTGGTTTCATTAGTAATTCTGAATTAATCATAATAAATTAATCACAATTCTAGAATTAATCACAATAAATTAGAATTAAGTATGCCTTTTACACCATCAACTACAACTACTCAGCACTGTGTTTTATCATATATGGTTTCCAGCTGCATATCATTCAGACAATTCTATGAGCTTGAAAAATCTCCTCTTCCACTGACTTACATAAAAATGAAAGGATGGAAAAACTGAATGAAAAAAAAATTCTATTAGAGAAAAATAAGACCCCTCTTCTTTCAAATTTCCTAGGTTTTATACAGACATATTTTAAATAAACCAAATCAAAGCCTACCTCAATAAATTCCCAATGAAGCCAATGACATAGATATAGCATTAATTTTAAAGAATGGTACAGCTATTACTTTGATTTCTATTAAACTTTCATTGACTTGCACAAGACTTCCATTGCCCTATTTCAGTTGGAGTCATTTTTGACACTGCAAGAGAGTCTGTTACGGTATTTCTGATCTCTTAAGCATCCCAAATATTTGCATAGCAAAAAATCTGTTGTATAGAAGACATAAGTTGTCTCTAAAATAGCATGAGAAGTTTTGTCCTCCAAATCCTAAATTTGATGACATTGAGTAAGTCAGCTTGCTGCAGTGACTAGTCATGGAATCAGCACCTTGGAAGTAAACTCCTGTGAGTGAACTGTTAAAGATCTTACTCATTATCTGCTTTTTACTTGGTACAGCTAATTAAGTGGTTAGTTAGGTCTAATTCTAATATTCCTTTTTTTTATACTGTCCATTTAGATCTGATTTGTTTGAATTTGTAACAGTAACAAGCAGTCTCATTATCCATTCCATCTAGGTGCCAGTGACAAATTCTTAAATGTTCAATCCGTAATTAATTACCAAGAAATAGCTATGCCTCACTGAATTCAATAAAATGTGTCTAGTTACACAGGGATATTTATTAAAAGATTCCCATATATTTGGTGACTTAAAGCAGTCTAGAAGTCTAGTTATAGATTAAAACATAATGATAAACATGGTTATTCAGCTATCTGAAGTATTCTCAACATACTTATTTTTACTCTCAGTTTCTTTGAACAACTTGTCTTTTTTTTAAGTAAGGCCACTCTGATGTTTAAAACATAACATTTTATAAACTACTTCAGTAATGATGAGTAAACACGCTTACTACAGAAAGACCATTTCCAGATATTCCTACAGCGTAGACAAGTGATCTTCTCACAACTAGGTTCATTAGATACATAGATAGCTCTTTGAAAAACTGGATAGTTAATCAAGCTCTGCAATTCACCCTTAAGAAACACTTCAAGAAGAGTTTCCTTCTGGTTCCCAAGCTGACAGAACCAAACAGCGATTGCGGCACAAAGAAAAGCATACAGGCGACTGATAACCAGGCGCAGCGTTTTCTGTATGACCATGAACTAGTGATATTCAGTCAAGATCCTGAGGGGACAAAGGATAGCAAGTAGCAGAGTACAGACTGTCTGAGGACAGACTTCAGCTTCAGCAGGGATTTCCTGCGGGTGGATGAGATCCTGTGTGAGGCAGCTCTAAAAGCAAAAGGAGCTCAAGAGAGCTGGCAGACCTTTAAGGGCAACCTTCTGCGAGCAGAACACTCCATTCCTGTAACACAGGAAAATATGCAGACATACCAGGAGACCTGCTTGGTTTCACAAAGAACTCACGATGGAGCTCCAGTATGGAAAGGATATACACAGGTCACGAAAAGTGAAGACAGAAAATAGAAACTTTGCCTCTGCCTCTCTTTAGGGAAAAAGTCTTAGTGCCTAAAGACACAAGTTCAAGGAGGAAAGGAACTAGCAGCGTGGAGAAAAAAAAAATCCCAGGAGGACAAAGGCAGGCCCTTTACTGAGGTGCACAGTGAGAGAACAAGAGACAGGGTCATGAAGGGAAGGTTCTAACAGGATACTAGGGCCAAAAAAAAACACTTGGTATAATTAAGCATTGGAACAGGTTGCCCAGAGAGGTTGTGGAATCTTTGTGCAGGCGAAGGCCTGACTGGACAAAGCCTAAAGCAACCACATCTGAATTCAGTGCTGACATTACTATGAGCAGAAGAAGGTTGGACTGAAAACCCCCAAGGTTCCTTCCTATGTGAATTATTCTATGATTCTATAAAAATTTAATCACAAGGATAAGATACAGGTATAAGTATGAGCTTGATTTGTAGAATGCAGTACTTTAATTTCTTTAATCTTGTGCTAGGATAAAGGTATTAAAAAAAAGCCAACCTTCACAGCTATTACATTTGTGTCAGGTCAAGAAGTCTCTGTCAGTTTTTTAATATCAACCAAAGATTAACAAAGACCTAAACTTGATGAGCATTCGCATACTGAAAAGGCAAAAATTGCTCCTCAGAACTATTTTAAATAATTCTTTGCAGCACCAAGCTTATAGGGCTTGTTTTCCCTCTCCACTAATGAAAATTATCTGAACCATGAAGAGAAGTTCACCTTTAATCCCAAATACTGATTCAAAGGAGGAAAAAAAAAAACAAGTATTTTGTATGTATTACAGATTCATTAAACTAGTCAGCATCCCTTGAAAACTGGAAAATTTCCTAGCAAATGAAAAAAGTTTCACACATAATGTAAATAGCACTTAATACTGTATTGAAGCACTCCATTATACATTCAGGAACAATGCTTCAGTATTTGTTAGGAGGGTATGTGTTTTCAGGGAGAGAAAGTAATCAACCTCACCATCAAGTAAGTAATGCCTGCATAAAAAAAAATACTTTCCCTGTATTCCAAATTTAAAAATGACTGATTCAAAGCCAGAATCTACAGAACTGTTTTATATGAATTTCTGCTTTGTGATGCAAATATATATCAACTCCCTAGTGTTGTTACTAGTGCTTTGAGGAGTATTTACATGAACCCTCAGACACAATGAAAATTTCCAGCTGCTATGGCTGTGCAGCTTACATGCTGCAGTGCTTGTAGGCAAAGCTGGAAGAGTCTGTGTCCACCTGATTGCTGCCACTGCTGGTGCGTAATGGTCATCCTAGGAAAATGTAATTGTGTTCTGTGGATCTGAAAAACTTAAAGGAAGTTTTGTCACTGAGAAATGACAAAACCATAGTCCAAAGAAATGGTAACAGTAGAATAAGTATATTGCCTTGAAAGATAGAATTAAATACGGATCAGGCACAAATACCTGCTTTCCAAACCTTTCAATTCATGTTCTACGCAGTGATCAATTCACATTTGAAGTTGTGTCTGTTTAGAGCCATCAACATTTTGTAGTTCCCCTTTGCAAATGGATTACTATCCTGCAATTCTCATGAACAAACCATGCTATTTAATTTAGTTAATCAGTAGATTAACTGTGGTATGTAACTGAAATTGATACACGTTTTCTCTAAACATAATTCCAAAGAATACCAAGAACTTTTTTTTAAATGCATTTCAACTTTACGGCTAAAAACTTTTTTAATAGATGGACTATATAAAGGATACTGTATCTCTAGAAGAAGCTAGAAGTACCTCAGAAAATTTCCTTATGCCACAGAGTGAAAAAAGGAGACAGAAAATACGTTTCCCTCCCCAAACGTATCAGAAATTATAGCCAGTAGGCTGTCATATTTTAACTTTAAAAAACAGGCCTGAACTTTATGACTTTCTGCCTTTACCTTCCAGCAAGGTTTATTTTTGGTTCCTTTCCAACTGAAAAATGGACTATGAGATTCTCTTCAGGTTAAAAATAATTAGTAAACCCTTAGAATACTCATTATAAATAGATCAAAGCTTCAACCAACTTCAATACAAAAGCAAGCCTTTTAGATCAAACTTGAACTACCACCCATCCCACATACGTCCTGCTGATATCCTACTTTGGATTCTGTTAAATTATTAACATCAAAATACTGAATAATTCATTATTTAAAGAAAAATAATAAGAAAATTCTTTTATATTACTTTTGTACCAATTACATTTTCTCTTTTCTTCTTTATAATCCAGAGTGGTTTTTTTTCTATAAATTTAATGTCTCAATCCCTCATTTATAGGTGAAACAAAACTAAAGGTACTTAGGAAGTCAAGAAAATGCAAGCAGGAGGCATTAGGTATTCATTGAAAAAGTAAAAATAAAGGTGTTTGTAATGATTAAACTCTTTCACTGTGCCAACAAGTACCTAGAACTCTTGACCACACTCCTAGATGTCCAGTCGCCAGGCAGTTCAGAATTCATGTATTGGGTTATACCAACACATCACATAAAAGTAACAGACAAAAGTACCCCTGGATGTTACTATCATCTACAATATGCAGTTGGATCTGAACAATAATATAAAGGAAGCTACAGGAGGAATTGGAATTCTGGAAAGAACTATACAGGTTTTTTTATACATCAGAAAGTTCTCTTCCATGCAGAGTCTGTAGTTTTAATAGAGAACAATCAATAACAACCATATTTCAACTATTTTCCCAGACAATTAAAAAATATATCAAGGCTGAATATAGCAAAAACAATGCAAAAGGAGCAAAATTTGAGCCTCTGTGACTTGAAAATTTACAAAAAATAAATGTGATACCACAAGCATGATATTTAAGGAAAACTAGCTTCAATGTTTAAAAAGAATAGTAAAAAGGTAGTTTATCAGTCAGCTTGCAACTGAAATTGATGGCACATTCCTTCATGATCTCTTCACCAGAAACATTTCAGTATTCACACAGGACCACTCATCCTGCCTTACGTGTGGCTTGTGTGCTTAGCATGTATAATCAGAGCAACCCCTTTCATAGCAAAGTGACAAATGCATATAGCAAGTACATAAAAGAAAACGCCCTTTCACAAGGCAGTGGTTCAAATTATCAGCTATGTCAAGAACAGGATCAGTCTGCATAAAAAGCAATGTACTGCAATTACTTCATCCTTTACCCACAAAAGTACTACACTGAAATACTGGTACTACAACGTGGAACTTAAATCCACACACTTTCAAGGAATATCTGTGAATTTTATTCATTAGGTTTCAAGCGATTTCTGACTTGAACGGCCAAGGTAAAAGAAGCCAATAAAATCAAAATCCTGATTTGCCAATACTTTCTTTGGACTTAGAGATACATATAGATAGAAAGGCAGGTTTGGCACTAAAATGTACTATCTTCTAGATTTGTGTTTCATTTTTTTGTTTGGTTGGGTTTTTTCATTTGTGTTTTCGTTTGTGTTCTTTAGTTTGTGTGGGTTTTGTTTGGATTTTTGTTTTTGTTTTTTTTTTTTTTTTGTTGTTGTTGTTCTTCTTGACAAATTGCTAAGGATGTAATCATACAGAATTATGAAACCCATAGGAATTCTTTCCATGTCAGGGCCAGAAAAAAAAATAAACAAAACACAGAAAGCCCTTATTTTCATTTCATACCTGTTATCCAAGAATAAAATGATTCATTCCATTTACTTAATATTCCCAGATTCTTCAGGCCAGAATCATGTATTTATGTTTGCCCATCACCTTCTGCAGTCAATCCTGATGAGAACTCTTCAATTCTCTAATACAAATTCTAAACATCAAATAACATTCATTTCCAAATGTCTTCTTTTCTTTATTATTTGTGCCAGAGAAAATATTTGCTATGCTGACAGTTATTACTGTCAGAAATAAAGAAAAATAATTTTAAAATAAGTTACAGGTTACAGAATTTGTCTAAACAAAAAAAGAAAAGTTTTGAAATATTTCTTTCCTCATTATTTTTTGTCATTCCTAAAGAAATGTTTACAATGACTCCACAGGAATGAAAACTTAGAAATAATATAAAGAGAAGAACATTCAGGGAACAATAAATATTCTTCTAATTCTTCCAGATAAAAAATACAGCAAATCATGCTCCAGTACTACAATCTCAATAACTGCTTCCCAGTATTCCTCCAGTTTTACTCCATCTACACTTGCTTGAATTCACCCTATAGATGTAAACAGCTGCACAGTGTATAGTGCACAGTATGTTACTGTATAGCAGCTCACTAAATAAGCACATTTTTCTTTAGGCTTTTCAGAACAAGCAGACTGAGATGCCTCTATAAATTCAAGTCCTCTGGTGTAATTTATCTGGCAAAATGATGCACCAAATGTTTGCCCAAGTTCGAGGTCAGTGATGAAACATGAAAAATAAGTTATTCTGTGCTGCTACCCTAGAAACAGAAAATGAAGGGAGGTTCTGGGACATTTTGCAGTTGAGTGGGCTGAAGTTGCAATGTATTTTAATTTAAATAGGAATGAGAATTTTTGCTGCATCACACTTATGCAACTGAGACCATATTCAAATTACATGATAGTTCCAACAAAGTGCAACTCCTTAAATTGAGGAGCAGCTTTAACCAAGTCTTGTTATCTAAATGGCTACATTTTATTTATGAAACATGATACCAATTTTAATTGGTATTCATACAATTAATCTACATACATTCACAAGTATTCACATTCTTATTAAAGCTGTTTTTTTTCCTGCAGAAAAATAAAATGTAAAAATTATTCAGCAACTGAAGCAGAAGTCAAACCAAAAACTATTTCCTCTGAGACATGAATAACTCATGGACTGTTATCCAACTTTAGCTTTCAAACCAGCTTCATACAAACCTTTCGGTCAATTTAAACATACCGGAGTGTAGTTGCACAAGCCTCTCATTAGCATTAACTGACAATTGAAAAGCAAGATACGGTTTTCTTATTACTCATAAAACTTTGGGAATTTAATCACTCTTCCAGGAACGAAGATTTGTAGGCAAATCTTCCAGTAATCTTAATGGGAATTCCATGCATAAAAATGTGCATGAATACCAAATTCTAAGAACACAGATTTTTGGTTTAAAAGTTTCTCATTTCCTTTTCTATATGCATGCAAATCAGCATAGTTAAGCATAAATTCAAAAGGAATTTAGAGAGATTACTTTGTTAGTGGCATATAAAAGGATATTCACATGATAACACAGAATGAGGCAGCACTATGGAAGCAGAAGCTTTCCAAGGCCTGTTAAACTAACAAATGTGATTTCTCTTCTCTTTGATTTGCTTTGTAAAGAATACAAGATCACACCTTAGTTTATTTGCTTCAGAGCTCACTGAAACTGGATTGTACGCTGGTAGCCAATTCTACTGCTTAGAAATGGTCTGTCATATATTCCCCTTCCAGGGCCAAGTGCTCAGTATTCTGTAGTTTTCCTTACCAAATTTTCATGACAAATTACAATTCACTGCAGTCATACATTCAAGGAACAATTCATTCTAAGCTTCAGGTAATGGGCTTCTGAAAGTTAATGTTACACTAATCAACACTAAAGACAGTTTAATTTCATATTTCATCAGGATTTAATTTGATTTAAGTCAGTGTAAGTGCACGATATAAAATAGGCTAAATGGAAGGACAAGCTGGCTATGTGCATTCATATAAAACTTTCTTTTCAGAGTATCAAAATATATGTACAATGATGTTACTTATCTAGAAAAGCTCTTTGGGGTGCCAAGCAAGTTGCTTTACAGATATTTTTATGAACCTTTATTTCGTCATTTGCTGTCCTTCGTCCATTAGATATTACTGTTGATGAATTGTTGCTGGCTTTATGCTGGTTTGGGTAGTTCAGTTACTGATGCCTGTAACTGGCATGCTGTTTCTGGGCAGCAGCAAAAGCAGTACTTTATACAAGCCCTTACTTGTAATTTTGAATAATTTCCTTCCTCCTTTCTATTTTTGGAAACATATTTAGGTGATAGAAACAAACAGTGAAAAAATGGATAAAAACAAATTAATGTCTGTTATGCAAAAAGAATCTATACCATTTTCTCCATCGATTTCAAGCTATATAATAGCAATAAAATCTTCATTGCAGGTATTCTTAGCAATTAATAGCCAGATGAGTTCTTCTGATTACTGCAAGCTAGCAGTTTTTCAGTCTGTTATCAATCCCTGAATTACTGTACACTCAATCACTGTTGCTTAAACAATATTCATTTTGATTGAATGCCATATTGTACCACATTGGTGAACGCCCACAGGTACTGAGAGGTGACTTAAGGAAATCTGTAAAGTCAGAATCGTATCTCCCACTTGATTATATCACTTACTGACTTCTGTTGTTGCTTTTCTTTTAAACAAACTTTTTTTTTTAGTTTGAATGCCTAGAGAAGGAAATTTCATTCTCAAAATTGAAAATTAAACTGTTTTTAAAAGAAACCTCTCCCACAGGTGTCAGAAAGTATCTATAGATCAGAAGACAACTGGAATCCATTAGTGTAGGCATTTAGAAACATAGACTCAGTTTTAACTAAAATGACAACAACACAGATATTAAAGAGTGAACCTAATGCAGGTGCACTTGCATGTAGCATCACAAAGAAAGCCAAATAACTGAAAAATTCACATTTTCACTGCCTATGATAGTCTGTTCACCTCACAGAAAAGTGCATAGCTAACCTCAAATACCTCAGCACTAAATATTTGCATCCAAGAGTTTAAAGTTGAAAGAACAAAGGGATGTATCACTACAGGAACCCCTTAGAGTTTTGAAATCTTCAGCAGTTTATACATTCTTCACTGTCAAAAGGAATTTTTATATTTATCTACTTGGTAAGAAAAAAATACAAACACTGAGGTGTGTAAAAAAATCATCTGTAACAAAATCTTATCCCTTTCTCATACTCTTTAGAATATTTAAATAGTCTGTAGGTACCCACATGAAAAGGACTATATAGGGAGGTGTCTGCAGTAGCAAGGTTCAATACTGTTAAGACCTACAGAGTCTCCTCCAGTTTTCACACACTCATTTTAGGAGTAAGACTAGATGTGATAAATAATCCTGTTAGTAAGAATTTTAACAGTCATATTTAATCTATGCATAATTTAATGCACATCCTGGTTTAGGCAGCTGTCGGAGAAGCACATGACCAGGTATGGAAGAAAGTTATTTGCATCTGATCAGCTGAATTTTAGCAAGAGGGCTCTATGTTCAATTTTGCACATTTTTACATTTATTGTTAGTATTAGAATTTTACATTATGCTGTAAAACTATTTAGGGCTCAAACTAAGACCTTTGCAATTTGTCCAAGTTATACGCTACTATTTCCAAAATAGTAAATATTTATGGGACGTAAGTAAGAGTCACACTCTAGGATTTAGTAGGCTAAATCCTTGAATATTTTTAACTTTGGTGTCAAATTCTTGATTAAGTTTCTCAAAGCTTTAGTCCTCAGGTTAGTAAAATGACTCAGATACAAATGCAAGATATGTACCACACAATATACTGCTAGTAAGAGTTGCATCCTTTGGTACCCTACAGCTATGGTACAGTAAGACCCAGCAAAGAAGCTCATTATCACAACAGGAAAGCTGAAACTCACGTGTCATTCATATAAAAACATCCACAAAGTACTGCAGCAGTGTGGTAAAAAAACAATGTTTAAGATATAGCAATGTAGTGTGAGAGCACATTGCATAATTTACTTCCTCTGGATTTGTTTCCTTGTTAATCACAATCCAACATAGTATTCTACAATCATATTAATTTTAACAACCTGGCAAACATACCCGATAACTAAGAGCATTCTGCTTAGTTCCCTGCTGTGACTTCATGGGAAGTCTCTGACTTGTTCACATTGGAAGAGTCCTTGAGAGGGCTGTAGTCCAAGCTCTTATGCAGACATGTGTCAGTGCTGAATTCAGACCAGATTGCTTCAGGCTCTGGCCAGTTGGATCTTGAAAAGAAATTTTACAGTGTTTCTGGGCAACCTGCTTCACAGTCTATTAGGACAGTGGTAAATACACATTCCAGAAGTGAACAGAAATGAGCAATGAATGACTGACATGAAAATTTGGGTATTATTTTGAGCAGTTTGTCAGAGTTTCCCTCTCCCCCCACCTTAGCGAGGTCAAAAACTCATTTATTCTGTTACACATACATGTTTCAGAACCATACAGTCATGCTGGTCAATAGTAGTTGAGAACAGTGGTCACCAAACAAACTGAGATTACACACGGGTGACACCTATTCCGTCATTATACCGGTTGCCAGGCTGAAAAACCATCTGTATGCATGCTTAATATGCATACACCTTATAAATAGCTAATAAATGATTAAATTAAATTGCTGTTTTCATAATGAATTAGTACAAGAACTGTTGTATATGATGTTTGGAACATTTAAATGGTTTAACATCCTCCAGTTGTAAGTCAGCTGCAGAGTACTTACAACACTTAAGTATTTTTAAATCGCTTAGATGCCATTACAATATTCCAGAACTTGAATCATTTTTTATTTTTAAGTAATCTGTAATTACTGAGTCAAACTAAAGGCCAAGTCTCTATAAAATAAAAAACAAACCAACAAACAAACAGTTCCCTCTTTGGGCAGAATGGAGCAGAGCAGAAATGACAGCTTGATTTGCATCACACTTCAATATAAACTGCAACAGCTGCTCCATTTGATCAAGACAAAATTTCTTTACCCAAATCTCATTCTGGGAAGCAAAATGTCATTTTTTCCTCAATCGGCTATGAAGCTGAGCCTGGTTACATAATGTACACTCTTCCCAAGTTTTCAGCATGCTGTATTTGCCCAAGAGAGACTTGGATCGTGTACAAATTTTGGTTTAAATCTCCAGTAATTCTCCCGCAATTTCCAGTGCCTATGCAGTTACAAAGGGTTCAGTGCTACAGACCAATGTTGCAAACACTTGAAGGGTAAAGGGAAAATTTTGGCCGCTCCAAGATCCTTCTTTTCCAAGCTGTGGGATCCTTCCATACACATCTGCATGATTTGGCCTCTGAACATTTTAAAACCTTGCGCTAGGCATCGCTCCTCTTATTCCATGAGGAGAACATTTTGGAAGACAGTACTGAAAATATATTTTTCCATATTTCATATTGAATCTGCAAGCAACATGCACACATCTATGTTCTGTTGCAATCAATGTCAGAATCTACACGGAACACAAGATAATGTACTCTGGAAGCATATGTCATTTGCTATCTGAACAGATGAAAAGTGAAACACCAGTCTTATCAGCTGAGGTGATATTTATGTCATACTGATAATTGAGACACTAATCAGACCTGTAAAAACCCTTAAACTGAAAAAAATAAAAACTGTCTCTTAACATGGTACTAAAAATCTTAATAGAAAAGCTCTGCAACTGTCACCAGCAGTCCAGGTCAGTAACTACATAAACCAATATTTTTACACAGCTGCCAACAGAGCAATTTCTAAGGAAAATAAATGTACAAAGCTAAAAGGCGTCTTACCAACCCCATGGACAAGAGCACACATGTAGTTTTTACAGAATTCTCTTCCAAGGTGCACTGAACCATGGCAAACATGCATTATTTCACTTATATACAATTTCACACAGACATTGCCATCACTCTGGTTCTTCAACCATTAACAGAGCGAGACAAATTTACTTGGGGAGGCGCCTCTGAACTGTATACTCATCTCCCCCTTTCTACAGTTTTGTCGCATTTTGACTGAAAAGAAGCTGAAAGGGCAGTATCTTCTGTCCTGCTAAAACTTTTACTCACTTCCCTTCAGCCAACTTCCACACCAGTCACAGGACACCATTTATCTTACAGTCCCCTTGCTACTTTTAAAAATAAAGACATAGCAATGAAAATTCTGTGAGCATTCTGGAAGCTGAATATTGAGGAAACTACACTTCTACTAGAACAAAACCAAGTCCTTTTTATTACCACACACTCCTTCACATCAATGAAATCAAATAGGTATAAGTTAGCATTACCTCTCCCGAGCATCACTAACGGTAGGACTCATAAAATCACAATCATGTCCTATAGTTATTAAACAAGCCTTTCACCTTAAGGCACGCTGGTGTCATTAGGTAGAACTCGGTAGACTTTAAGCCTCCCAAGAAGCATTTTTACCAAAAGAATTCCTCCCTTTCAATTTTATACACAGCAAACACTGAGGGGTGCACTTCTGCACCCCTTACAGCTTATCTATAGTAAAGCCCCACCAGCCTCCTGTGTTAGGCAACTACTGCTATCTTACGCTTTGGCAAAAGTATCCCATTTGTCACAACACAGCAACAAATCCTTTGATGTTGTCATAAGCAGATCATCAATCAAAACCAGAGTGAACTGTAACATCAGCTACCCCAAAAACTTAGTTTCACAGATAAGAACTAATTTGACTAGTTCCATGGTTCCTCTGTTCCGCAATTCAGTTTGAAGCTGTTCAACTCTGCACTTTTGCTTTTGCCTGTTAAGCACTCTGCATTAGAACCATCAATTTTATCTGAACATTTTAGCATTTTCCTTTAGCACTTGGGTGCTTCTCCATGAGAATTTAATGTTTCGCCTTGGTTCTTGTTCTCTGCTAGCTTGGCAAAATGTCTCGAGCTTTTTGATATTTTTTCTCAGTACTTCAGTGTCTTGCCTCAAAGCTTCTCTTTATTGCAAGGCTCCAATGCCATCGTTCCTTTGAACACTTTCCCTTGTCCTGGCACTTTGCCTTGGTATTGCAGCATATTCATCTCAGTACTTGAGCGTTCCAACCATGTACTTCTACAGCCATATCTTCAAGGCCATGAAATTTTCCCCTTGGACTCTGCTCTAAATCCTTCCTACATAGGTGGTTTTCTTCTTCTGCCTTCTACATTGACCAGGATTAAAGCAGGGTCTGACATAACATAATGCTTCTAGGTAACACAGGGTATTCTCCTTCATCCCTCCTCCCCATTCAAAATAAAGTGAGCAAAAATTAATGAGCGATCATCAGCTCCTGACACAGCAAGTCAATGCAGTGAAGTTTGACCAGTTTGTTTTCTTTTTCTTTCTGAGAAAAGAATTCTCATGAGAATTTTGTTACTCCTGTCTGGGTAGTGGAGTGTTATTGTTACTACTATTACTATTTTATGTCTACTTGGAACTTTCTCACTCTTCAAATCAATCAGATGATGTTTATCTAGGTTTTCAAACAGAAAATACCAACAGGAGAATGCCATCAAGCCTCAGGCCTTCCCCAGTATTTCCAAGCCTAATGTTTCTTCGTGTCAGTGGTTTCTTGTGGAAAGAAGAGATCATACAAAATTTCAATATACCAACTCTTTCTGCAGCCGTGTCAAGTTCACTCTGTTTCATGCCTAAAAAACATTAATAAGGATTCATTTACCAATCTTGTTCCAAAGCTGCCCACTTCACTACACAATAAATGCAGAAGTTAATATATTAGACATTCTCCAAAGCCAGGCAAGCAGCTCTTAAACACCAAAAATATTTTGTTTCGTTAAACACACTAAGCTGAATTTTTATATATATCTTAACAAGAGACACTAACTTTGAGTGACATACGATAGATAAAAATCCATGTTTTGTATCAGTCAGCATAGCTCAACAGACATTGATCATGATATGCACATTTATAGAGCTGTAAAAAAAGTCTTATACATATATGAATGTTTACACTAGATCCTGTAAATATATTCAGCTCTCTTAACACTGAATTTATTTTGGTAGCAAGAAAAGAAGTAATTTAAAATTACAGATTCCTTCCTATAAATAGTTCTTAAAACAACAGTGGCAGATCCAGGTTTGTTTTTTTTCCCCTCACTTCAGGGATCTATTTGCTAGAGTTCTATCAGTAACATGCTGGTCAGCAGGATAAAAGAATTACATCAAGACCCCATCACAAGCCATCCAACTTTTAAATCTTACTCTTCAGTAAGTGCTGTGCAAGAGAAGGAAAAAACCAAATAAGCAATGAACAACATTCTTATTAGAGTCCTCATCATGTCCTGAAAGCAGCAGGGTTTTGAGATAATGGCAACATGCAGCTATTTACAACTTGTTAACCTTAACACTGGGCTCCGAGAGCCAAACTGTCTGTGCACTAGCTAGCATTTTTCCTACAATGTTGCAAGCCCTTGTGAAGGAAATATTCACAGGATTTCAAATTGTCTTTTGGGACCCATTCTTTCATAACAAGAAATGTTCCTTTTAGGGCCCACATCTGCGGAAAAGTAGGACTCGGGAGGAGACAAACAGGCACAGAAAGGTAGTAGGGGAAAGTGGATACATAAAAATAGGTAAAGTGCGTTCCAGTTATCTAGCAAAATGACAGTCCAAATGTAAATTCAGGTAAAAAAAAAAAAGAAATGTAAACCACATGAAGGACATCTAACAAGCTGCAAGAATGAGATTGAAGGCATACCCAAATCCAACAGCACCAAAAAACATGTCACAAGACCCTTCTATTAACCTTCCACCAACAGGCTACATCACAAAAAACATTCTACATGAAAGAGTACATTCCTTTGCATTTTGTGGTATTTCAGTCTTAATCTAGAGCAGACTTGAAGTCCATGTTCTTGTCCCAATTGACCTCCATTGTCAGTCATACTGTTACAAATGCCATGACGACTGAAGTCTGCTCAAGAGGATTCTGCACATGGCTATTTCAGGTCAGAGATGAATTAAAATTCATCTGCTTCATGAAGCAGTTTGCTCAAACCCTGCAAATCCCCTGGTTAGCTCAGACCAAGATGCCTGCATTTAGTCCATATCCAGGACAAAACCATCGCAATTATTTTATCACCCTGTGATGCCTCCCAGCCAAGAAGGGGGAATCAGAGGACAGAGAAGAGACCTACCGATGGAAATGAAAAGGCATTTAATGAAACAACCAAACCTCTTACTTTATAATCCTATTGCTATTCAAGTTATACTCAGCCCAGTAGAAGTATGGTGGTCACAGTAAACACAAAGGTAGCTCTCAGAAGCAGGAAGAGAATCACAAAAGCTTTCAACACCCTCAGACTTCTCCATTTATACTGAGCATGACATTTATGGGATGGGCTACACCTGTAGCCAACTCAGGGCAGCTGCCCTGGCTGACTACAAACTGCTAATGGCCTGCAGACCACAGCTGGCCCAGGATTCTGCCCCAGTGATACCAGGAGATAAGTTACAGCTTTTATGATCACAGCATGTCCATACATATGCATAAGAAACACACGTGTAGGCCTTAAATAGGAAAAAAAAAACAACTCAAAACCCAAAAAAAACAACTACAAACAAATAAAAATAAAACAACAAACCACACACTCATTTTGTAAAAATACTCAGTGGCAGGTGATCTTTACAAAATATTAAGAAAGTTCAGCAAAAGTATCAATACTCTTGATATCACAGTGATTTTAGTTTGGATTCCTGAATGTTTCCACGATGACTGTAAGGCCAGATTCACAGTCACGTACTGAACTGGTAAACTCATGTTGTGAATGGCAGTGTCAGCTGAAATACCCACTATTCATAATGATGAGGCACCGTGAACACAGCAGCTTGTTATGCGTATTATTTGCAAAGGGTGTGACCTCTTGGAAAGCTGAATGAATGTAAAACTACTGTTGTTATGTTCAACAGATACGGTTATGGCACAGTTCACATTTTGTTTTTATCCAAGTATGTTATTGCCTCATTGAAGAGTTACACCAACAAAACAATACTAATACCAAAATTCACCCAAGCTACAAACAACCTGTCTTCTTCATGGCAGATCTAGAGCTTTCTGAAGAAGCAAGAGATAATTATCTGCAAGAAAAAGTTGAGAAGAACCTTGGATAACCAGTTTAAAAATCTGAAGTAACAATTTTTGATAAATTAGTTTAGAAATGTTTATCTGCATTTTATCTTTTAGCAGTATATTCAAACCTGATCCTTTACTGAATTTTTAATACTTCAGATGAAAAAACCCAAGGATTAAACAAACTGTTTCATCACAAATTACAAGGTTTTACTGGCATGCTGCTGGTTCAGTCAAGCTTGAGTGAGTAATCAAGGGTATGAAGTGCCTCGTGGAAAGGCAAGCCTTCTAGCAGTCCTGTGCTGTCACTTTTTGATTTACCAAAAAAGTAACTCGCCAGAGAATTCAGCTGTCTGGTTTGTTGTTTGGGGTTTTTTGTTTGTTTGTTTGGGGGTTTTAAATTTATTTATTTAATCTACAGATCTTTTATTAATTCGTTTTTATTTAATTTAGAAAATCAGATTTTCAACATAAGGCCCTCCAAGTTGATTAACTATGCTGTAAGGATTTTTTTCTTCCACTCTAATGCTTTTTCTAATCTAGAAATGAAGGAAATATTAGTCTCAGGCTTCTTCCCTTCAAATTCAGATCAATGCTGCCTTTCCTACAAAATTCTCAAAAAAAAATAGTGAAACTGCTTCTCATCTTACAAACACACTTACTTTTAATCATACTTTCTATTTCATTACATAATGCAGCAGTACAGACCATTTAAAGAGAAACAGCTTTTTGGTTTGTAAATCATCTTCAGGGTTTCTGTTTCATAACAAATGTACAGATAACTCACATTCATCTTCTCTTTAATGACTACTCCCAGTAGAATGTTTACAGCTTTTTTAACCTGCAAATCTGATGAATCTCTCAAGAGATTCATTAAAAACTTGAACAGGATTTTCTTCTCTTACAACAAACAATACTCTGGTAGTACTTTCTAATAATGAACACATTCCAAGGGAAATTGAAAACCTGTGATTTCCCTATGGTTATACAGCCCATACGTATTATCTGCGGTGGTAACTATACGTTTACATCATGCTACCTTGCCTAGCTATGATTGCAATGAACTGTCTTTTGAGAGTTTTCTGTGGTGATTCAAATAAAGGAAGGATCAGAACAGTCTGTGTTCTGAGTTTGTGGATACCATCTTATATTTGCATAACACTGTTTTCTTGTAGTTGCACCAATGCAAAACTGAACAGAATCTGCTCATATATATCCCTTATTCAGAACATTTCATATAAATTTTCTACAATGAACACTTCTAATAACTTAATAGACAGCCTGGATTAGCATTAGAAAGATGTAAGTAGCTCACATTATATCCAAAGCTGACCATGTATGGTTCTATATCCTATTCTTGACCATCAGTCAAGGAGTAGCTTTTGCTGAATTATCACGGGTTCACGCTGGCTCATCGGGGCATTTCTTTAATTCAGATTTGTCTCATAAAATAGCCCAGCCCTAAATACAAGATAGAAAAAAAAAATCATTGGTAAACGTTCCCAGTCAATGGCAAAAATAGGGAACCTAAATGATAAAGAATAACTGAAAACTGGTTCATCCCCTCCTCCGCACAGTGAAAAAAAAATGGCAAAAACTCTTTCCTGGTGGAGATGACTAATTATAGTGACATTTTTATATTCAGCACCATCAGGGTTGATCATCTCAAAGCAAGCCTAAGCCCCATGTCTAAAATACGTGCTAACAAGCATACAGTGCACATGGCACACCTCTTCCTCAGGCATATATTTTTCTTTGAGAATATTCTGCATATTTAGGAAATTCTACAACCTACTATATCAGCACTATATTATTAAATTTCCTAGTGATGGAAAAATGATTCCAATGTAGAGTACCTGCTGGAACTCAGGGAAACTTTGATTTAGCTTCTTGGCCTACCAAAGATTTCCCTGTATACCATCTGCTCTTTTCATTTATTTAAAATCCACATCTGCAGCATTCTGAAAATATCAGACTGAGAGCATCTAATGGTACAAATGCAATACAGCTTTTTACATGCATTCATTAAGATAAACAAATAATTAGGATAAGAAGCTTTCTCAACGTAATCTGAAGGAAACAGTCCAGCATCGCAGAACAACCATAGTTAATGACCAAGCAACTACAAATAACCTACAAGCAGTGGATATTTATTGAAATACTGTAGTAACACCTAAGAAATTTTCAAAGGAAATAAAGTGTTCTTGTTCAGACAGCAGAAACAAAATGGGTAGTGACACGGTACAGCAACAGTCAAGGGTGGAAAATAGCAAATGAGTACATTCAGTATTCTGCTGAGCTTTCAGTTAAAATTGGCCCAAAAACCAACACAAAGCCATGGAGGCAATTTTTAACCTAAATTTCAGTTAAATTTAGCATATGCAGTAATATGATCCTTTTAGATATTTAAAAAACATACCAATGACATCATGTTTTCTAGACAACAGGGAAAATAAGTGGAAGTACCTGAAACAGAGTAACTTAGTCTAGATTTAACAACACCAAATCATTAACTGCTATTTCAGGCTCAGGCACCATCCTAACTATTTTGCACAATTTTTATTTGGACTGCCTGCTTTGACAAATAATTCTGTGATGATACAAAGAATAAATTAGAGCTTCTCTAACTGTAAAGATCCTTTCTAGAGAGTTTTTAAGAACCTTGGTTTCATTTACAGTGGTCTCATATCTAGAGAAAGTACTTAGCTTTCTCTCCATAAAAATATTGTCTGTTCTCAACCTGATCTTCTCTCATCTGCACAGTCCATACATTGTGAAGTCCCTCTCTAGAAACTGCATTTCTTGCATTTTTGTTAGGGAACCTCTGAATCATCATCCAGCCACTCTTATAGTAAAGAGCACTAATGAAGCATCAGCAGAACACTCTTCACAAATACAAATAAAATTACGCTCCACCTTATGTGTCTGCTCCAGAAAACCCTCAGGAAAAAACTGAATTAACAAGTTTGTCTTACAGCTCCGAATGTCAACTAACTTAGGTCTTGCAGGACTAAGGGAAAGGAATCAGTCTCAGGTTTTCTTGCCCTCAGCTCAGTTTACAAAGCTGAGGCTTCTGCTTTCCAGTTGTTTCCTACAGAAGAACAAAAACATCCTCCTGAGAAAGAGACAGTAAGCTAAAAAGTGTTTCATACATCAAAAGCAGTACTTTAAACTGTATTCAGAACAGCACTGTAGAAAAGCAGTGAATAGATGACATGTTGAAGTGGCAGCCTGTCTGTATAACCTCAGCTCAAGAAGGCATCCAAAATTACGCCAAATAGCACACACTCAGACAGGAATAGCAAACAATGTTGAGAACCAAATCCAAGAACAAAAATAACAGCGCTCTGCTGTTCTCTAGTAGGTTGTCTCTTCCTGACCTGCTCCTCACTTCGTCACTACTCCTTTAACAACCAGAACAGCAAGGACATGGCAAGCTTCTGAATTTGAGCAAAAAACCACAGTCAAGACAAAGTGAAAATGTATGACCTATATTGAGGAGTCACGTGTCTTTTTCATTGAACCACAAAGAGTTTCAGACTGGAAGACACCTCTGGAGATGCTTTCTAGCCATACCTGCTCAAAGCTTCTAAGTTCCATTAGGTTGCTTAGGGCTTTAGGTCAATCTCTGAACATTTCCAAGGGTTCTTCTGAATATTAAGTGAACACTTCTGTGGTATGCAAAAAGTAGAAACTGTTTCAAGTACTTCTTTTGGTTTACTACCAAGATTACCTTATCTGCTTGCAGCTTCAAGTAATTCACTTTTTATCTCTAGGAAATTCAGAAAAATACACAGTTTACATTTGGGAAAACAGAAAATGGCAAAGGATCTAGTGCAAATCAGCATGCATAATATCACACCGATGTCAAGGACATCGGGCAACTCTTCATATTGACAGAAATATGGAACTACAACGAAGACTTCCACTTACAAGGTCCTTCATAAAACTGAGATAAACTCCTAAATCTGAGAAGGAGATTAGCTGTTGCCAGCCCACAAAGGATGTGACGTGTTTCTCCCTCCAGAACAGTTATGGCTGATGTTCTAAGAACTACATCTCCCAAAGCTGTACGTATTAAAAGAAAAGGAAAAGAGGGAATCTGCCATAACTGTGGTTCACAAAGTGAATTCTTAATCTGTATTCTGGATCACAAAATTGTCTTAGTAAAAATGATAATTCTCACAGCAATCAGACTAAGAAATATCTGAACATACCTAACTTTTGTGAGGCTCATCAACAAGTATTTTCCTACCATAGTAACTTAGTGAAGTTGCTTCCAATAATAGTTTGAAATTTCACTGTTCCAACTTCATTGTCCCTTACAGGTTCTCTACACTGTGACTTCTCCACATCTCTCTTCCCCATCAGACGTATTTTTGTCACAGCGTTACATATTTCTTAGATAAACATATAACCACATATATGGCGGTTAAAGAGATATCCTCACCAAGTTATCATTTCATCACTGAAGCATCCCAGATTTTTCAGAAAGTAGTTTTTGTTGGTTGATTAATATCTCCATCAACCATCGTCTGTCTTCAGGTCAGCAAAGTGATGACTTTTGCTTCGGCAATGACCAAATCAAGACATAGATCCAATAGTCTGAAGTGACTGCATTTTCAGAATTCAGTTAATCTTGCAATAGCCACCTGCCAGCGTCATCTAAATCACTTACTCTAAACCTTTTTCCAATGATTTCTTTCAAGCTTTTTTAGCGTTTATAATACAATAAAACCTAAAAGTACTGAACCTGCCAAAATGAATTACATATAAAGAACTGAGACTGTAGACATTTTCTGCAGACTGATGTTGCACTATTTTTGATTCAGACATTATTTTTTAAATACTCATTTTTCTTAAGTGCAGTAGAACAAAAATACAAATGTTGACATCAAGGGGACTCATAACAAATGGCACTTATATGAAGCCAGATTAAGCTTTCATCAAACTTAACAGGAAGATATTTTGTGGTTTATGTTTTCCCATTGACGTGAAAAAATAACCAAAACTTGAAACCTGATTCAAGTTAGCAAAGTAAAAAAGACAAATAAACCAGCTACTGAAGAAATGGTTTAACACAGTATATGAAGCTGACTAGTCACAAATAGCAATAATATTTTGTTAATTATTAATTTTTGGTTAATTTAAAAATACCCTACACAGGGATTCCAAAGAGCACTACTCACACACAGAATTGGAGCCAAATTCCATTCTGTTGTTAGAAACTTCTCACTGAAAAGCAGCTCTGTAATGCAATCCAACCACAAAAAATGACTGTCCTATCACAACAAATATGCCAGCATATTTACCTTTTTCTCCAACTTAATGGATAGTACATGGATTTCAGGTTTAGACCACCATTCTATAATGAATAAAAATGAACAGATTTTATCATAAAGTCAGGCAAATTTCAGTCAGTTCTTTTCCTTTTTACTAAACTCTTCCTTCAGTGTATTAGATTCTGCTTATAGCCTCAGTTTGTCTGACTGGATTTTAAAGTTTTAGCTTAACAGAAAGTAAACCAGATCTCTTCTTCTGAATGGATTTTTTCCTTAGTGTGATCATCTTGAAATATAACTTGGTCGTCTTCCAGTGCTGAAGGTTCAATTCAGCAACAGTTAGTTAACTGTACAAGCTGGTAGATACTTAACAATGTTTGTTTGATGAGCCACAAAATACAGAATGTTAAATCAGAAGTAACAGGCCCCAAACTGAACCCACACCATGATACTGTACAGCCTTACTATAGCAGATTGATTGCTATGACAGCTTTTTTAATTCTGCTCCTCCTCCTCCTCTCTATTTTAAATCTGCTGGAATAAAATAAAATTTATAAAAAAGGACATAATCATTCCTTTAAAAAGTTTATTTTGTTCAACTGTGGTAAGGACTGCAAGTTTTTAGCTTAAGTTGGTAGTTTGCTTTAAGGTTTTCGTTCCTTGAGTCCCATCATATTTTGAATATTGTATGTGACTACTTTAAATGTCCCTAATATTCAAAGAAATGTAATAAAACATGGCTGAGGTACAAACTGTTCCTGTAACAGCTGTCTCTAGCAAAAATGGGACTACTAAAGATTCCTGAAAGCAACCAAGCTTTAGGCTATTTCAGTCCCATGCACTTCGAAAAAGGGACTTGTACACCGAAACAATGGAAGTCCTTTCTAAAATATTAGTCCTGTCTCAGTTCCACGGTAAGAATTATTAGTTTACTGCTTTTCAACTTCAATTGACAAAGTTAAATCAAACACCTGTTGTTTTCAAAGACCCCAAAAAAATATTGGTTTCTGTATCACTGAAGAGGAACAGGGATTCTTGGGTATTTTATTGAGTTCCTCATTGTTGCCAAAAGGAGGCAGGGGTTACTAGCAAGTTTTCAACTACATGTTAAACTGACATTCTATTACAAAGTGTCCCTCCACTCTACAATATTATGCTCTAATAAACAATTCCCTCAAATGTAGAAGGTGAGAAAGAGTGGGCACCATGTAAATTCCATTTTCTGTGTTTTCAGGGACAGAAGAAGAAAGCAGGAATTTTCAAGCATTCTCATTAAAACATTCAAAAGTGACACAGGCAACATACAAGTCATTGTTATTTAGTCACCAACAATATCTCTGCCTTTAGCACACAGGCCTGAGCTGGTTCAGTGGCACCCGCGGCTCAGTACTGACACGGTGCTACAGCCAGAGCGTAGCACTGGTTCCTTTCTCATCATCTGGCTCTCGACATTTGACACATCCTAACCTTATTCCTCAGTTGAGAAACCAACCCCTTCTGACCATGCGCACGTGTGATACATTTCTTTGACACAGACTGTTGATGTCTTTGCTTCCTGACTCACATTCACTCTATTTTGAAGTGGTCAACTTCCCTTTTCAATATGGCAAAGGTCTTTTTTCCCTGCTTTGTAGCTTAAACACCTTGAGTTAATATCCTGTGAACTCATCTCAGACATACTTTGTGTTACGCTTTAGGGCAGTTTCAGAGCAGCTCTTGAAAATAGTTTTCTTTGTATATGTAGGTAAAGATAACTGTACAAGATATAAAGCAACTGATATTTGACTGAAAATATTGTCAATAAATAAATAAATTTAATTGATGACCCTTAATTCTATAGTCTTTAGAAGAGGTATTTTAAAGAAATTTTTGTTCAGAAAGCGTGGTTTGCTCCTAGATGCATTGTCTTTTTAAAGAGCTTCTGTATGAAAAACAAGAGGGTGGGAAAAGAACATATGAATACCTAAAATATTCCAATCATTCCTTTTTGTAGTCATCATTATTCCAGACTGATTATATAGAATTAAAATCCACTTTTTTTTCCCCAATATCTAAGGATCCTTCAATAACTTTCACTCCTCAGATGTAACTAATGCCATAAACAATTACACATATACACATACGTGATATTATTCCTCCACTTCACGGTAGCATCATAGAAGATAAAGTTGTAACACCTGCTACTTCAGCTGCCATTTAGCCAGAGGAAAAGGCCATTCTCAATTATCTTTAAAAAAATGTAACAAATTAACTAGGACAACATCCCCTTGATTTACTTTATATCCAGTTTTCTGTAGTAACTCATAATACCTCCTGATGATCTCCTGAACATTAATTTTAAAAAGTATTCTCTGATAATTACACTCAAAGGTACACTTGTCTGGCAAGCACTTAACTGACCTCCCGCAATAGAGTCCCGATGACGGGAAACTATTAGGAAACCTTTAGCTGGAATCCATTCATTCTGGTAAAGTCTCACATGCGGACAAGACAGGGAAATGAACAGAGAATGAATTTTATGCATTTCATTCCCAATTTTCATCCCCAAAATGATTACTGTATTGCCTTGTATTCTAGACCTTAATTTACAACACATTGCCACGTACATTTTCCAAGGGTCAATTCAATGACTGACAAAGTAAAGCCATTACTCCATTTAATGATAGCCTTAGTTTCATGCCTTATATCTTGCATATATTTACAAATTACTGGCAGCAACTGTAATGTGAACAAACTAGCACAGTGAGGTCCCAAATTATTGGAGTCCGGGGTTATATATGCACATTATAGTTCCCATTAAGTCGGCACTGAATGAAGTTTCAACACCTCAAGTTCCCCTGCACTTTTCTTTAGGGAATGCTGTGGCACACTCCGTAGCTATTCGACACGGACAAGTCGAGTGTATGTCTTTCATCATAAATGCCATACAAGTCCTAAAAAAATCCCTTTCCAAACTGTGAATCCAACCTGCACTTTGACACAATGCTTACTACCGAAGCCACACTCCATTTCAGGAAGAAAACCACCAGCATAGCTCAATAAAACCAATGATCCAGGCAATTGTGTGCCCGTCAGGACACAAGGTTTCATACTTACTTGTCAAAAGACAGGAAGATACATACTTTTAAAATTACAAAAGCAATCACAAAACCTGTATAAATGACTAAATGTGTGTTTAAACTATGACCTACAATAGCAGAGATGAAACTCAGTTCCTCCCCAAAGTCGTGAAAGTTCCTTTCTCAGGATTATCAAAAAATGTGACCTTCTAGTGAAATCCAATTTGCAGGCTAAACACAGGTAGTTGACTTTTTTATAACTACATTTTAATGGAACCTGCAGTTCTGTCATCCCCCAAGTATGTGACATGGGGTTTTTTTGGTGGGTGTGTACGCAGCTTCTGTACCAGGGACTAACACTGGACTCAAGACTGCGGCTTCAGTGTGCCCACAAATGTGATCATAGCTCCCGCAGATCTTAGATTTCCCCACCTATACATTCATTTCTGTAACAAGACAGCACAGAGCAGTAACCATGATGGGGTAAGTAGTTGGTAAAATGAAATATGCTGTGCCTAGAGCATTCCAAACTTTTATGGGATTTTTTTTCCCCTTTAGCATGTATTTCCTGCTACTTCAGTAGGTAGTATACAGCGCACATAATTACTAATTAAATCCTTACAAAAATAATAAAATGATGTCCTTAAGGATGTAACAGATAAACAATGATATACAGACTACATCAGCAGTGACATCTTATTTCTAGACTTCTTTTCTTGGAAGAAGAAAATCCTCCCCCAAACAACCATATCAGATCAAAGTAGTAGCCAATGCAAGATGTGCCCTTGGCAGGAAAACGAAGCAGGCAAAGTTTCTTAGCATGGTGAGCTGCCATCTTAAACCTCACCCTGATGGGTTTAAAAAACAGTGGGACACCTCTGTTTATAATTGCGCTATTGAATTTGGAAGTCTCCAGTAATTTCAGCATAGAGCTGTCTCTCTGGGAACATACTCGGCATTGCTCTGCGCTGACCTGGTGAGGTCGGTTCCCCTGAAGTTAGATAATCCCTGCAGAGTCTATCACAACTTAGAGGAAGGAAAACAACAGTAATTGAAAAAGAACTTCCCTGAAAAGTTAGTAAAGCACTTGATGTTAGGCTAAGTTCACCCTTGCACACAAAACTCCTACAGCGCCGTTCAACACGCTGAACTCCTAAAGAAGTGGCAGAAGTTAAAGTATGTCCATTATGTAATACAAGAAGCAATTACTGAAGGCCCTGTTTCGGCAGGAATTTTTTCATAGGCTGCAGGAAGCTCTGTCTCAGGCCATGTCGGATCGAGAAGGCTAAACCCCATGTAATCTGAGGGAAAACTGTTACTTTCTACATGTAGCTGAGTAATTTTCATCAGGATATTTATTAAAGGCAATGACAAAAGACTTCAAATTAAAAGAATGCTTAATTATGACACAGTTACAGAAAATCCTTTTACAGCTTCTTATTTACAGTCAAAACTACTATCATTTGATTGTATCTACAGACTAAATTCCACAGTCTCTATTTATCGGTATTCTAATTTGTACAGTAACTTTCCCTGGGTCTTCATGAAATCTCCCATGAAAGTACATGGGTTTGGTGGTTTTTTTTCATTCAAATAAGAAATCCTACTGCGTGACTGTGAAAACATTATTAATTTTCCTTATTGGGAAACAGGAAGTTTTTTCTACAAAGTTTTTTGAGAATTAAATGTATATAATATATATATATATCTGTATCTTTCATTCTCCTGTGCCAGAGGCAGTAAATACTATTATCACTCAAACTGTATTGCCACTAATCCTGCTCTTATTCACAACGTAACACCTTAAAGACAAATTTAAGGACAGTTCAAACTCCTCTTTCAGTGGAGCTTTTATATCTGCAAAAGCTGTAGAAGCTTTTATGCTTCCTGGCAAGTCACTCTACCAATTCAGAGACCGTAATTGAAAAAGACATTTTTAAACCTATTTTTCTCATTTTACTGTTGGATAATGAGAATGGGAGTCTCCCCACAGATCTTAAGGGATAATCAAATTCCCATTTCCACCCTAAATTTCCTGCTTCGTATTACCCGCCTGTGTATCTGCAGGGAGCATGAATTTTCCGAAGACCCAAGAAGGATACGGTCACCACTACTTCACCACGCTGAAGAAGGACACCTGTTACAAATTTCCTCTTGGTGATCTCATTGCAGAAGGAGGTAACTGGGACAGAAGACTGTTAATCCCCTTGTGAATTCTTATGGAAAGGACAAAACTTGCATTCAAAGAATACTCATTTATTTCCTCCGAAGTAACTGGAATATAGCAAGCCGTATCTCAAAGCTGTTACTTGAACATAGGTACTACACAGCACATGTCACCGTGACATTGAATCCACATGGATTTTCAGTTCTAGGCTTTTGACTTCTAAGTTGAAATATGAACCAAGCTGTTAGAAGTGTTTGCCCAGGTGAAGTGCCTACTTCACAGTTAGAAGATGGCTACCTGAGACAGGCCACCGTAACAGGTTTGGGGATGCTTTGGGAGAAAGTGTTCCATTTCCACGTCAAGCGACCATGAGTCCCTTGGCTGGCCCCGCGATGGCCAGCGTGATTGTCACCGCAGCTCTTCTCAGGTGGCCTACCTGGCAAGCGTGCTATAGCAGCAGCAGCCCTCCAGTGCTCTGAACAACTATGTCAGATAATCAACATTATTCAGAAACAGAGTGTTCCTTTAAGCGTATTGAAAGAATAATTTCACCAGTTAAGATACCAGGTTTGGGATTTGGTTGTGCTTGTAACTTAACCCTCATAAGAATTTACCGGGCGATGCCAAGGATGTTCGTTCTAACGCAGTCTAACCCTGAACCATTACACTGAGGGCTGACCAATCCCTGGTTTGAGCCAGTGCTGTTCTCCTTTAAGAAAAGCCCTACTGCCTGTCTGACAATCACAGGCCCCTTTAAAATCCAGGTATAAACACTCATCTGGACCCACAAGGGGCTTTCCAAAGCTGAAAGGATTTTTTTTTTTTCCCCCTTTTCATCTCTAAATTTTCCAGGCAGGTGTTATTTCCTACTAAGCTTTCTATAAATTCGACTTAGAGTTGTCTGTTAACAAATGCCAATTGTTATACTTCATTGCTTAGGATATCTTTTTCTTTACTGTATGAATGTGTTTAACTTAAGCTCAGAGCCCGTCTTTAAACTAGCTGTTAAATTACTAAGCAAATGGGTGTTTTAATGGAAAGACTGACATATTCTTAACCATGGGAGTGTGAATGGCTCCAGTATAGGATTACTCAAGTCCATGTAGAATACAAATGCAATACAGGACCACAGGTTCAGATCTTTGATCTCCTTTTTTTGCAGAGGCTGTGATGTATAAAGCCAATTCCACTGAGCAGACAGTACTACGCTGAATATAAATTATCCTTTAACTATAGCAAGGCTCACATTTAAAGAAATGCTGCAAGGATGAACAATGCAGCCATGAAGCAGACTTCTTCTGTAGCAAAAATACAGACCAAGATCTGCATGGATAACCATAGTTTCGAAAGACTAATTTCTCCTCAGCTGTTATTTGATAAAAAAATAGAGTCAAATCTGGAACATTTGTACATACAGAAGTACCATTAAAGCACACTGCTCGCTCTTGCTATAAAAAAAGTGAGCTAGAAATGCTTGCTTTATTTTCCAAATGAAGCACCATTCCCCTAAGAAGCAGAACAAATGATTTTAAAACGTGGAAACCAACAGTCTCAACTGAATATGGCTTGAAATTTAAACACATCTTTTCCAGATATCTCTTCAGAGGAAGAACCTTCTGCCTACTGAGCTAACACTAAGCTCCCTGGAGTTTAGCCATGAATATTCTAAACCCATCTCTTACTATTCACTAAAAGTCGCCTTTTGCCAAAATAAAATGCTTAAGAGGAATTCAATATGCTTACGCTGCTGTTCTTCATTTTATTTAAAATATGTGTTTTCATCTCAACTTTATGCCAAATACACAGCAAGAGAGAGTGGGAAATGTGGAGCTATTACCTCAGGTTTTGTACACAGCTCAAGTGGGAACAGAAATTACTTCCGAGAACATCATCAGATACTTGATTTTGGTTTACTCTACATCGTTTTGTATTTAACCACCTCTTTTGCAGTTACACATAAATGCTGTTGAGCATTCTTGCAGGAATTTCTCTGCTGCCTACACCAGTTTGAACTCGGGTGTTTCTAAGGAATGGTGCTTTCCCACTCTGGATGGTTATTTATGGGCCAACTTTGTTTGTGCGCGTTGAAAATGTTAGTAAATAAATAAATAAACACATAACTTTTTTTTCCCCTATCTTACCTCTGCTGACCTGTGTAGTCTGACAGATCAATGCCACTTCCACTGCTGACAAGCAAAAAGTGAAAATTCATCTTTGGCTTAATCTTTTTGTTCTCTTTAGGTTTCCTTTCAGTAAGGCTGGAAGAAGGTGCTCTTTGTGGCTCAGTTCTCTATGTCAGAGTAAAATTTAGCACAAAAAGAATGGAAGGGTGAGTTGATAATATCTACTGCCCTCAGCTCTGCTTTGGTTCAATAAACTTGAACATCTTCTCCCTCCTTTGCCAGCTGAGATAAGCAGCAACAATTACTCAAAATGTAATACTAACTCAAGCTCCAAAAGACAGGACTAGATGAGTTGACTCCATCTCTCTCAAGCTTACAGTTTCTTTCAGTGTCCGAAAGGGGCAAATGAGTCCCTGTTTGCCTCCTGACATACACCTCGCAGCTACTTCCTACAGGCAACTACACCAAGCTTGCAAAAGCAAAGTGAGATAAATCCTCTGCTTTCCACACTGCCTACGAGGCTTCTGCCTATGCCCAGCAGGCTGATGAGCTTTGTGCCATTATGGCAAAAGTCACAAATGAACCATCCTTCTCTTTCCCAAACGATCAAATCCTCTCCTTGCCTTTCTGTGTTCTCCTCTCCTTGCCTTTCTGTGGTCTCCATAGCAGAAACCAAGAATTCATTGGACATCACTGCAATGCCTCTAACCAATTCGAACTGTCTCCAGAGCTTGAGGAAATTAAAATATATTTCAGCTCGATCTGGTTTTTATCCCATTCCGGTACTGCACATATACAGCAACTTTAAGCTTACAGACATCCCTTCATGGTTCAGGAAAAATCCTTCAATCAAAGAACTTCATTTACAATCCAGCATAGTTTTTGCTCTCTGGTCTCTCACAGCAGCAAGGCATTTTGATGCAATCCTCATTTAATGCAATCTCCATTACAGGATTACGATCACATCAATAAAATGTTCCATATGGGTTTTTTTTTCCATCCCTCTCCTTCTCTCATTAATACCAGACACTATATCTGCAAAAAACAACAAACCAAACAGAATGATGGGATGCTCTAGGGAGGTAGCAGGGGGTACACATTCAACAAAATGCAGCAGCCAATGCAAACTGCCCATCAGAGGCTGAGACCGTAGATCTCATTCCTGAGCTATGTGAGTTACACGCTGTCCGCACTGTGAGCGTGGATCATAAACGGGCTACGTTATCAGACTAAGAATAAATACGGCTTTTCTAATCACTGGTGAGCTCCGTGTACTTTTCACAGAAGCAGACTTGCATTTTACTTGATCGGTTCAAGCCTATCGATACTGCTCTGGGTGAACTGCTGATGCTCTGCTGAAAGGGGGATGCTGGACAAAAGAGATATAAAAGGATACAGAAATCGCTTCTTTTTCCCCAAGCCCCCTTCTTACCTTCAGTGCCTTCTCTGCACAAGATGTCAATCTATGTGGGTTCCTCAGCACATCATCAAGGCGTTTAGAGTAGTGAAGGCTGCCCCACTGCATGGAAGTTAGACCGCTTTGCAACAGCAAATCCTCGATCCAAAACACAAGCCGCTGCTTCCCATGCAGTGTGCCGAGCACGATTCGTAAGAGACTTCCACATAGGGAATAAAATTGTAAAAGAAAGAAGAAAAAAAAAAAAAAAAAAAGAAAGGTATCCTAACCTTTAGGCAAGCCTGAGTTTGTTTTATTTCTGTTGGGTTTAGTTAATTAGCTGCTTTTGCAGCTGCAAAAGGATAGAGATGCAATCGCGCCCTGGAAGCCCCACAGTCCGCAGAGGTCCTGCCGCGTAACCGAAGTTGCGCGGAGAGACTCTGAACTCGGCGCCGCTCCGCCGCGCAGCCCGGCAGACCTCCGCTCGCCGGCCGGCCGAGGGGCGCGGAGCGGGGGGGTGCCTGTGCCTGCTCTGCCCCTCCCCAACATCACCCAGGCTGCAGGCACCACCCTCACCCTGGCGGGGGCCAGTGCCTGCATACGATGTGGGGTGGCACATCCTGCCCCAGGCCCAGAGCCCCCTGGGTGCTGCAGGAGGTGGCCTTGGTGTGGGTGGCACTTGGGCAAAGGGTGCTAGCAGTGGCCACAGTGCCCGGGGCAACCACCTCACAGCAACCAGTGGCACTGTGGGGGATGGGCAGGGCTGCGTGGTGGCATGGCCACCACTTTGGCACCTCCTTGCCCCCCTTCACCCATGGAGTGCTGTGGGGATGGTGTGCCCCGTTGCCATGCCAAGTCTCACCGGCTGCCAGGAATGTGCCAGGGCTGCATGCCCGCCAGTGTGGCTGCTGCTGGGGCAACGGAACCGGCAGAGGGGTGGGCACTAGTGGGGGCCAGGCTCACCCACCTTTGCCCACCCTTTTCAGGGACCCTGGAGCCCGAGGAGCAGAGCATGGAGCCACCAGCCACGCCAGAGGAGGAGATGCCCCTCACCATGGCCTCTGGCCTGGCAGGTTGCCAGCTCTTTGGTTACGTGGGAATCGAAGCTGTGCTTGACCAGATGAAAATCAAAACCATGAAGACGGGCTTTGAGTTTAACATCATGGTTGTGGGTGAGTGCTGGACACCGCGGTTTGCTCCCGGTTGGGGTGGGAATCCTGGCTCTGCTGCAGCCATGCCAGGGTAAATGATGCTCTTAAAGGATTTTAAGGGATTTAAGCGGGAATAAATTGAGTGACTTCCCTTACCCCATAACATACCGATGCTGATGGGTGAGCTCATCCTGACTGCTGGGATGCTCCCAACTGGGTACTATGGGGTTATTGCCACGGGGAATAACTCTATTGGAGGGTTAAACCAGAGCTATCCCAGCCTCTGGGATGGTCCCAAATGGATACTTAAGTGTTATCACCCTGGGAAATAAATTAATTGTGGAAGAGAAACTGGAATTATCCCAACCTTTGGGATGCTCCCAAATGGCTCCCAAAGTTTTATCACCCTGGGGGGGACAAACTGGAGCTGCTGGCAAACCCACAGGGCAGAGTGGGCTGGGGAAGTCGACGATGGTGAACACCCTCTTCAAGTCCAAGGTGAGCCGCAAAGCCTCTCAGCCTGGCCAGGAGGAACGTATCCCCAAGACGGTGGAGCTGCATTCCATCACCCATAGTAAGGTCATCACCATGGGGTTGTGTCCCACCAAGCCTGGGGAGAAGCAGGGGACTGGGGGGAGGTCTGAGGCTGCCCTCCCCTCCCAGTCCCTTGCTTCTTCTCAATGCTTGATCCCCACCGATCCACATCTCTTCCCCATAGTCATTGAGGAGAAGGGTGTGAAGATGAAGCTGACAGTGACAGACACACCAGGCTTTGGGGACCAGATCAACAATGAGAACTGGTAGGACACAAGGGGGTGCAGCACCCCAGCTTGGTGGGTGGCATTTTAGGGTGAGGGTTGATCTCAGATGCCACCCTCCAACTCTTCATCCTCAGCTGGGACCCCATCATCAAATACATCAACGAGCAGTATGAGAGATACCTACGCGAGGAGATCCTCATCACTCGCAAGAGGAAGATCCCGGACACCCGGGTCCACGGATGTGTCTACTTTGTCCCCCCAACGGGTCACTGGTGAGCCCCCACTCACAGCACCCATGGGTGCTACCTGCATGGTGGTGAGGTCACCCCATGGTGATAGTGGTGCAGGTCACCTGGGTGGTGCTGGTTGTGTGAGTCACCCTGAGGTGATGGTGGTGTGGGTCACA
>JANHFX010013922.1:12649-32868 GCA_027560015.1 Chloroceryle amazona | reverse complement strand
GGTGCCTCGGCCCGGGCGCTCGTACCGCTTCCCTCGAGCCGCTGCCCTGCGCTGGGTTCCGGCTCCCGCTCGGTGCTTTTCCCGCAGGAAGGACAGAAGGGTCACGGGCCAAACTCCCGCTGCCATGGCTGAAGCCCCAGCCCCGTCTCTGCTCTGACCCTGCCTCCGGCACAGGACTTTTTGCAGACTGGAGCCTCTCTGGCTACTTTACTCTGCAAAGACCGAGAAAAAAAAAAAAAAAGAAAAATCACGAAAGGTTTAGCAATCATTTTATTCAGAAAATAAATAAAATCATTGCTGTACCGTTTTAAGCATGTGTAAATTCGCTGCGTTTGTGTTTTTTTTTTGTAAGGATGCATCACTTGATCTCTTCTGTTCCACTCTGCAAATGCAAAATAGCACCTGCAACCAGCCCCTTGTTAAGCGCTGGCTAATTCCAAACACCGGCTGCGAGAACGCTGCACGCTGATGCTTCAAGCTCCCCGTCGTCCTCATGGACTCCCACACACCTCACCAAACCCGTCCCCATTCCTGCTCTTCCTGGGGTCCCCCCCTGGGCCGTTCCCCAGCCCTGCTCCTGTGCGCTACCCCCAACCTCCCCCCCAAAGCCCGCCCAGTAATGGAGCCTGTTTTGCAGACACCACCTGTGTGGCCACAGCAAGTTCTAGCCCCAGTTACTGCTCTTTTTACAGACAAAGATCCCAGTACAAGGCAGATTTTATACCTAAAATAATCCCTGGTACAAAGAGCCAATTGGGTTTTTTTTACTTTGCTTTTTAGAAATGTGGACAAATAGAAAATTTATTTTCCCAAGGTTAAATCTCAGACCTGAAAGTGGTGTCGTGTTTATTACTGCAGAGAAAACCATGCATGGGAGTGTCTTGCAAGGGCAGCCTGAGACAGAAAAAAGCTGAGGCTCTGGGCAAAATCAAGTTGATGTGGAAAGGGGATAAATGCTTCCCGAGCTGAGAGGCGGCGGGTGGAAGAATGCAAGAGGAAGATGATTAAAGTCAGTCCTCTCCCAAGAAGCTGCTTCTCTGGAAATCTTCATTTGCCCCCAAATATGGAACAAGGCAATTTGCTGGGGTAAGGGGAAGAATTTTTAAAGGGATTTAAACCAAACAAAACAGATAAAGACAGAGTCCAGCAAAGTGCTCAGCAAGCACAGTCACATTTTCCACAGTCCACACACTCTTCGTGTGCCCCGCTTTTTGATGCTTCAGGGCTGAGTTTCAGAAGCACTGAGCATTCAGGCCTCCCACTGCTTTAATCTGGAACTGCAGCTTCTCTGCCCCTCAGAAGAATTAGGCCCAAGGCACCCTACTGCCCAGGTCACCCTCGGCCAGGCCCTTACTGAAAAACCTTGTCCTAGAAGTTTGCTAAGAGCAAAACTTTCTATTTTTTTTCCTCCCTCTTTCTGTGTTATAATAGAACAGAAATAGCCTAAAGAGTTCCAACAGATGGAGGAGGACTTTTGATTAAAAAATAAATTCTGACTCACAATTCAGTTTTCTAAATGGAATAAAAAAAGAGCCCATGAATATGAATAGCAGTGTAAAGAAGGGAGGGAAGATAAAGGGAGGTACAAGGAAAGGCAGCGAAAGAGCTGAACTGATTTACCTGCTTGTTTCTAATGGCTGCCAGGAAAATTCTCTTTGGTTGTGCTGTAGTGTTGATAAAAGAAAATAAGACCATTAGTGGACTCATGAAATTTTCCTGTGATGGATTCCTTAGAAAAATCCTGCTGGCTGAACAATACCTTTAAATGGAGAAGTACTTTAAAATTGTACCTGTTAATAACTTAAAAGGGTAGGAAAACTTCTTTGGTTAAAGAGTAGTGCTGCACAGGGACGTCATGATTCTTTTTTTCCTCCCTTAACCTCCTTCTAAGTCAAAATCACAAGCAAGAACGTGGAATACCATCAGAATTGTACATCTGTTGGCATAGCCTGGAAATACATTTGAGCAAGTTCTCTCCAAGCGTTCAGACCCCCTTTCTACAATCTAGAGTAGATGGGGGAAGTGAGTAACCAACATCCTTCACTGCTCCCCAACTCCCATCTTGTATTCACAGAACCCGCAGGGCAGAAGTGGCTGCAAAAAAAAAACCCCAAACAAAATGAAAAAAGCCAATTTTTCATGGGTAGGAGCGTTCTTCATCAAATATCTCAAAACACAGCACTCTAATTTTAGAATCAGACCTTCTCAAGCTTCCTTTATGACAGCTATTCTGGCCTTATAATCACATCATCGGTGGCTAAACATCTTGAACAAGGACAGAATTCAAAAGACACAATATGATTAAAACCTACATTATCTCTGATGTAATATCCCAGAGCCTATTATTGTCTGTGGGCAGGAGGAAAGAATCTAATTAAACATTTATTTAATATTAAAATACAAACCCAAATATCAATGTCGGACAGTAAATCAGCAATATGCCAACTAGCAAATAGATATTTTTCACCAAGAAAAATGCAAGTATGTTCACAAACAGAGCTTGGCCCGGATTTGGAAGTGGAGGGAGTCAGAAGAGCGGCACGGTGCAAACCCCAGTCGGGCAGATTGAAGCCCTAACTTCACTGAAGTAGTTCCAGTCCCGGAGTGTCAGCTGGAGCCACAGTGCTCACTGGGAGAGGGGCTGGCTGCTGTCAGTCTCATACTGGTGGTATCAAAACACTACTCACTGCGACTGTTGGGAGACAGCAGATCACTCGGAGCAGTATTTCCTACTAGCAAACCACGTACCAACCTGCCACAATCAAAGTATTGCTCAGTTTTGCCACACTGAAAAAATATCCAGGTTCTAGAGTTTAAATTTGAAGGATTTCCCATATAACAGGTAATGAACACAGGTAATCCATGTTGCTTTTTGTATTAAAGTTCAAAATTTCCCACCGGCTCATATTTACATCATAGCATAAATATTTATAAAATGGTGAGGAAAAGGAAGTGCAAAAGGATAACATTATCATTTTCTGAAAACAAGCTGCCTTTTAGTTTCTTATTATAAATTGAGTCTCTCTATTTAAAAATAATTCATATTTCTAAAAATATTACAATACAGGATAACCCTTGATCTCTCAGGTGTAACAAAAATACACTTCAAATATAGGGGGCTGTTCAAAGTACAAAATATTGCTGTTCGTCGAGGGTAACGCGGTTGTAAAACTACTATTGGGGGTTTAGAAAAATACAAAACCATTTGCATTTACTGAGTGCATAATTCCATATTAGTGCAAAAAAAAAAAAAAAAAGGAAAAAAAGCCTATTTGCATTCAAGGGAGAATTGTTAAAGATTTGCAGAGGTACGTAAAACATGAAATCTCTTCAGAGTCATGCGTATTGACCCCAAATCTCTAGTAATCCTTTCCAAGCGATCTTCCAGGGCTTCCTAAAAGAAACAGTTTAGGATTAAAAAAAAAAAAAAAAGGATTTAACAACATACAACAAAACCCTTCTAAATACAACATGACCCTTCTAAAATGAAGGAACCATTATGATTCCTATATTCAACTGGTATCCTTTTGTGACACATTACTAAGATCCAAAATCTAGAAGCCAGACCTACAGATTTTTTGTATTGTTTTTATGTGGGTGTGTATTTGGGGGTTGTTGGCTTTTTTAAAACCATTTGAGGTATTTTGTTGGGTTTTGTGTGTGTGGTTCTTTGGTTTGGTTTTGGTTTGGTTTTTTTTCCATGTGACTTTTTGAACTCCATGAGATAAATTGCCGAGAATTAGGACAGGCTGATAATGAGGGATACACGTTTAGGAAACAGGTGACCACTGTAGCAAGAGGCTGTATTGATTTACTTTCCAACTGATAAATTGCTAACAAAAACCCTGGGATTATCATTTAGGAAATGCTGAAGGGTTTGGATTCACGGAGACCTCTACAACACAATTTCAATATCCTCGTTTTCATTAAAGACTCTGCAGAGCTTTCCAAAGAGGATACTCCCCTGTATTCCACCCCTATGACTTATTTTTGCCTTCTTATTTTCTTCTTTATACTTTCAAGTGGACAAAAAACAACCAACCAAAACCTAAACTTTGCACTTTCTTCTATAGCACATCATCTCTTTCCAGCTTCAGGAAGCTAGATTGCATTTTCTTAATGTATGGCCTTTATCTACCTCTCAGTGTTACTGCAACAACAAACTGTTCTCACAGTAGTTTGGAAAAACTGCATTGCACATACAAAAAAAAAAATGAATAGAACACAGAAAGAGTCTTATGCAGAATATACACCTTAGCAGTATGTATGTATGCACACAGGGCAATATATGTACGTACATATACATACTTTATATGCATACACACACACAGAAAGTTGTCAGTTTGTGACGGGAGGGTGGAAATCAAATGTTTGCAGGGCTAATTATTCTTTTCTGAATCACTTGCATACAAATTACCCAGATTTGCACCTTTTACGTAGCAATTCAGAGTATGCTTATAATTAACTCGCAGTAATTTCCGCTTATCTTCTAATGCGGTGAAGTCTAGAGAACATCTCACACAGATTCAATATTCAGCTGTATTTGGGAACAATTCTCAGTGGTATGGAAAAATTCCTACAGGAATCACACTTACAGAACTTTCACCTACACGATATAGTCTCAAACTGTGAAAGAGCAACGTAGGAGAACAGTTGTACGTAGAAGCTTTTTCACCTGGTTTAATCTTGCTTGCAAAGTCATTCTTCCACCAGAACAAGGTATTCGGCTCAGTGCAGCCTCAATCTAATAACAGAAGATACCCGAGCTGTAAAAGGCAGTTTCAAGAGCCAACATAAGCTTTCCTAAGCCATCTTACCAAAAGAGAGGTGAGGTGTGTAGATTACAGATACACCTGCAGGATGGCTGGAAAACACCAACCTGTGTTTCCATAGCACCGTGCCATACAAAACTGAACCTCTCAAGGAGCATTCTGAAGAGAGGGCTCTTGCCAGAATAACCTTCTTTTTTTGAAAGGCTGATTGAAAGTGTTGTCCATTAGGGAAGAAAGTGAATTCACTCCAACCCTTCCATTCCCATTGTGTTCATGTTAAAGGGACCCTCCCTTAACGAAGTTAGGGACAGAAAAGGACGGGAGTATGGGAAGTAGAGCAGGGAATGACAATGGCACTTTCCTACTGTAACACTAGAAGTCGTGCATGAATTTCAGCCCAGCATTGCTCAGGTCAATGGCCACATCCCCCTCACTTCTCTTACAACAGCTGTATTTTGTCATCACTTTAAAATAAAAATAATCTTTGCCTGTTGCTTTTCTTGAGTCAGCTCATCAAAAAGCCTCTCTGTTTCAGCCAGCGTCTTAATCCTTGCTGTGTATTTGAAGTCTCCCTCACAAGGCGATAGCACTGGCTCGTACGTTTGGGCTACGCTCCTCTCCTCCCAAGCTGTCGCTTTCTTCATTCCAGTATTGATGGATTCAGCACAAGAGCTGTGCCTGACACCTGAATGTTGCCTTCCTATCAACAAAAATAGGGGTCTCGTTATTTGCCTTGTAATTATCTGTGAAGTTATTAGCTAGGACAGAAAAAGAAGTGAATAACAAGAAAAGCAGCGAGATCTCAGAGGATCTAACCTGCAGATAGGGACTAGCAAAGCCTCATTAGCTTGCCTTAAGCAAATGTCCTAGAAGAATACAAAATATTCATATAGGTCATCTTCCAAGTGATCTTTATAAACACACAGAGCATATTTTTTTAGTTAACAGATTATTGTGCTAATTAGGAATTACTTTTACTGATACAACATTTCTAAATATCCCCAAGTAGACCAGTTGTGGTGAAAACACTAGTCACAATAAATGCATTAATAAAACCAAAAAGCAGAACATTGTGACAAGAATTGCAGAAAGTGAGAAAAGATTTGGTTTAATCAATCATGAAAAAAAGCCTGAAACAACTTGTTTTGATAGAGTTACTCTTTGCTATCTAGAATGCAACGTTTAGCAATGGAATTTTATTACTATGGCTGAGTATGTACACCTTACTATAGACCCCACTAAGATATGCATTCTATAACTGAGTTCAGCATAGGAAAATATATTGCCCTGCTTTATCAATTTAATTATTTTTGTTGTTCTGTTGTGTTTGTGCACACACATAAAAATAAAATATTGTATGAATGATTTTTCTCTGTCTACAGGAATAAGATAAGATTTAGAGGATTTTTACAAATTGGGTTTCATAAAGTGTCAGCTTGCTATTCAAGCAGCTGGCACCAGTGTGGAAGAAATTATTGTGGGGAAAATAAAAAAGCAAACACTTTTTTACCCCCACTTTGACAGATTACCTTCTACATCATCTAGTGAGAGAAACTGGAGCCTTTTTCTTGGATTATTGTGCTGTAAAGTAGATGCAGGACCAGTTTCCAGGTCATCTAGAAGTATATCAAATCTACAGAACAGACAGCACACAATTACCTGCTAGAAGTCAGGCATCAAGTAATGCAGTATTTTCTAGTTTTCCACCTTTTAACTACACATTTTTTTTAAATAAAATAATTTCTACCCCATGGGCATTGCAAATCTTCTGATTACCACTTATAGTACCATACCCCAATATACTCCATTTGCACACACCAAAATACCTCTGTGACGTGACTTTCTCTCAGAAGCAGGCCAAGATGTCACTCCCAAACACACTCAGCTCCCATGTTGTCATTCTCAAGAACCAAAGTGGTTCTAGACATTTCTTCTTCCTCAGGCACACGTCCTACACTTGAATCTCACAGCTAAGTACCGTCTCAAACTCTACAAGCCCTGCCAAGCAAAGCTCTCTATAGAAACTGTAGTATCTAGCAGAGTTAGCAGAAAGTTAAGTCTAGGTATGTTTTTTTAACATGCTTGTAGGTGCCATGACAAGTTGGTAGATATAACTTTCAACTTTCATTATTTCTTTGTCATCAATCAATGTTGCATCGATAGTAAAACCAAGGTCTCATCTTGGTGAATGCTAAAGATGGAAAATCATTCGAGATTTTTCTTGGCAGATTACAGAAAGTAAAACTTAAGCTTTATATTTAGGTATCTTCACATGATTCATTTTCTAGGACTTTTAATGGACAAGATACAGCAGCCTTAAGCCTGCATAAACCTCCTGCTGCTGTAATAATGACCAGAACACAATTGTATCCACAAGGCTCGTACCTTGTCACTGTGTTTTCATTTTTGCTAAGCAGATGGCTAAATCCAGGAGAGAGGTTTTCTTTTGGAGATCGTTTTGGACTGTATGTTACAGACACTGGTGCCAACATTATCTCTCTTCTTGCTGCAAAAGACAAAGTATGTTTAACTACGTGAAATTCCTCCCAGTGCAGGGTCTCCCACACACACGATCAGATGCTTATGTCTTAAGAGAATGCTTTTCAAAGCTATCTAGATGTTTGTTTAAATTAGGTGAGAAGTGAGTGCATCACAACAGAGAAAAATTAAAACAAACTTAGAAGTCTCATGTTTTCTATGCTTAGCATCTGGGAAAAAAATAACTTGTCTGTTAGAATAATTCAGAGATCTTGTCTTTATTTTTCTTTCTTCTAGAGCATCCTTTCATTATTTGCTGCTTCTTTTTGAGTTACACAAACAAAGCTTCAGAAAAGCACTTACTTGGAGTATTTGATTTCCTGTTTGAAGGAGGAAGGGATGATGACCTCTGGCCAGAAGGGGGGCTGTACCGTTTTGGTCTGTGCTGGTCTCTACCTTTCTCTGGGGATCGATTAGCAACTAAAGAAGTTTCAACAAACCCAACAGTTTGACGTCGATTTGATGCTTCTAATTAAAAGGAAAAGGTTATTATATTAACCAATCTTTTTCAATACAGGAACTCACAAATAGTCTCCCTTTCTCAGCTTTTACCATACAAAGACTGCACTTAAGTCTGCCTCACGTCAGCTATTTGTGCTGTTTTGCTCAACTCTCACTTCCTGCTCATCACATGCATGAAACAGTTTAACTCATGAAAAAGGACACTTCGCAGCACGTGGAAGAAATGATGCCAAATAACAGAGATTTAATAAAGAGAGAGTGGAAAGCAGGACAAAAGCATCTTTTGGGAAAGAGGTACTTGCCTGAACCAAGAATATAACCATTTAAGAAAGATTCACTGTTTTCTAATTAAGAAGCTTCCTAAATCAATGTTGTTAGAACAGCTCAGAGCAGTCCTACAGTATGCATGCCAGCTTTCTTAATAACAATCTGGTACAGCACCATGAGAACAAAACTGAAATGGATGTACAGCCAGCCAGAGCTTTGTTAGGACTCTATTAACTGTTTATAAATACAGAGATATTCTTAGAAAAAGGACATAAACTACTCTCTAGCATGAGACCGAACAGCAACCTTTGCATTCTCTCTATTTGAAAATAAACAAGTCACTTAGCTATATCATTTTGAATTTTCTTAGGAAAACTCCAGAAGTTTGCATGCTAAAACTGTTTTTATGCCATCACTCAAGCCTGGTGGGACTTTAAAGCTTTAATGCTTTAATAACAAAAGCAAACGACATGCAACCAAAGAAGAGCCAGCAGAGACAAATTCAGGAATATAAAAGTAAAAGTTACTGGCTGATGTGTCTTCTTTCTCTGTCTGTGTACCCCAATCTTTAAATGCTTTTCCCTCTTCAAGTTCTTTAAAGGCTTTTATGATTGGTGCTTCTGACATCTCATTTTCTTTTTCTGTTGTGTTTATTGAAGAGTCTTCTTGTGAGGAGTCTTTTTCAGGAGGAGAATGGTGCCTTAATATGGGGCAGTGGGGGAAAAAAAAGGATCAAGATTTTTTTTTACTTTATTTCATATATCCAGATACAAGCTAAATAAACAAAAACCCAGAACAATTTAGCTTGAAATGTACAGTCATCAAACCAAAAAAATTAAGTGTGCTTTTTAATTTCAGCCAAGAACCTCAGAGGATTGTGCTATAGCCAATACAAGAATCTAAAGCTGAACAGCGTGAGTTCTTTTGGGTGACTTGACACATTCTTAGAACTAAATACATCCTGGCAGAAGCTTTAGAAACTTCTGAGGAAGGAGGCAAACTACTGAGAAATCACAGCCTAAATTAGACCTGTAGCTTCACGCTGGAGAAAAGCTGCAGCCAGCCACTACAGCTCACATCCAGTAACAGAGCACACCACGTCCAAACGCAGAGTAGAAGCGGACACAAGCTGGAGAGAGCAGAGACAGTGGCACAAGATGCAGTTGAAGCTTTCTGCTATTTCAAGGCAGGTACTGAAGGCTGCTGGTGCTTGCTTTGTACTGGGGTAGCAAAGGAAGGAAGCTGTTTCATTTGTTTTATTTTTAAGGAATTGTATAACATCTACAACATGGAAACATTTCTTTTTAGAGTACAAAAATCTAACAATATGAATCTAGTCAATTCTGGATACAACTATTTTTAGAAGTGTTCAATTTTACCTCATAGTGGAGACTGAAGGAAACCAGCTCACCTAGAAGGAATATAGGTTTCTTCTAATCTGTTATCTCTGGGGCTTTCCTGGACCTCCAAAGGCTGGCCAGTGAAGATCGAATATTCAGCTCCTGGTATCAACCACTTCCTCCTGCTGACATCAGGAGCTGCCAACTTGCTGTAAGAACAAAAAAAAAAAAATCAAAAACTATGAAAGGCTTTGGAATTCTTTATTTTTCTTTCTTTTTTTTTTTTTAATTAGAAACAATAACAACCCATCATTTATTCTAGTTAACCAGAAACAATAACAAATATACAACAAACTAATAAGCAGTGTGGAAAAATAACCCCTTTTTAAAACATATTTGTAAAGTAAAAATAAATTGTCAGGGAAAAAAAATAAACATATACTGATGTTCGAGTCTAAATTACACAATAAGCTCAGAACATAGAACTCCACAAAGATGTTCTTGTAATTTAATGCTGCTTACTCAGACTGAGGTTCCCGTAACAATTAGTTCTCAAGTAATTGAAGAAAAACATTTCAGTGTAGATAAATAGTTCAGAGCATCTGACCCTAGCTTTCTTTTTGACACCACTTATTAGAAAAATAAAAAAAATACAAGCAAAAAAAAGGAAAAAGTCCCCGTTGATGACCTGAGGGTGATAGCTATTAATAATATACTCGTTGATGCTTATTAGTTATCTTGAAATATCAAAAGAAAAATGTAACTTTCCACACAGGAAAATGGATGATACTTAGGAAAAAGGGGTTCTTGTTTCCACAAGTTATGAACCATAACTACTATTGTTTAAATCTACCCTGCTGTGCAGTCAATTGGAATGAGGCTTTCTTTGAGCTTTTGAGATCAGTTAGGGACAGATTAACTTCTAAATCCATATTGGCTCTTACGTCCTCCTCCCTGATGAAAATAGTCTGCCATGTTCAGGTCTTCCTTTTTTCTGTTCACTGTTGAGGGATCTTGCTCATAAATATTAAAATATCTCTAAAGAGAAATCTGTCCCTGTAATATATTAATACATCAATGCCTTGCATTTTCATAATTATCAAAAATCAGATCACCCCCAAAATATTATTGTTCAATATATGCAAATGGACATCCATAAAACACATTATCATTTTGTGATTCACAGTGGCCGTGCTGAACTGGGAGGGGCTCTGAAGAACCTCTAACTAAGTAGTAAAAACAAAGGGGGACAGTGCTTTTCAGGTCCTAAAACATTAAAAAAACCAAACGCAAAACAACTCCAAAAACCTAAAAATAAACACAGGCCAACTTCAATTTCCATAACGTAAATTCACAATTCAAACTAGAGCAAGCATTCTCATTGAGCTTCTGCTCTGTTCTCGGGATACTTGTACAAACTATAGTTAGAAACACAAAAAGTAGTAGTCAGCCTTTTAAATCAATGACAAAGAGACAAAAGAAATCTCCCAATGTCTAAGTGGTTATTAGATTTTATTCCCAAGATCTTTGTTGAGCATGGGAATCCCTATCTGGCTGAGCTATCAAACCTATCAACCACTCATTTGAGATAACTAGACAGTCTGCCAGTTACATATCTATTATCCAAGGCAGTTATTTGGTTTTAATCATTTCTTAGCATATGAAGCCTCTGGATTACCTCATGTATTTATATCCAGTTTAACCTACAGACCGACATCACCTTGATCCATTTTTAGCCAAAGCACGTTAAGAAGTTTTCTAACACACGTGATCTGTTTTGCCATTGTTGGAATAGTCACTTACTTGCCACAAGAGGTTTGTAAACGACTTTCGGTAACATGGCGAAGTTTCAACATATTTTCATGTTCTACCTGCTTGAGCTGAGCTTCAAGTTTTGAAATTGTCCTGATGTGGAAGGAGTAAAGATGCATTACAAGATTATTTAAATGACATTAAAAAAAAAAAAAACCATCATATTTCTTTGAGTTCCCTCATTTTTATTCAGATATCCTGGGTGAAGCAGAAGAGCAAAAGCAACTACCACATTTTTATCTACTTCTCTATCTAAATACATATATGAATATGTATTTGAATTCTGAGTTAAATAAGTTAGGTACCCCAGCTAGAAAGACAGGACCAGGAGATACGGCTGTGGATCAAAGTATTCACCTCAGAGGGGTTGAGGAAAACAAAACAAGAACGTTTTTCCTCCTGAAATGATGTACTTAATACAAAGATCTCCCTGACTCTGGATTTAATGAGCGTCTCTTTCTCCTGTGTGTCACTCAGGTAACTCCACCAGGTTGCTGTTCAGGCTCTTCAGGTGATTTTCCTCTTTCCCACATACTGCAGCCCACATCTCAGTGAACTAGCCCTTGGCAATGCAACACGATCTTAGGCATTCCCCACTTGGGGAACAGAAATACAGGGTTTTGGAGCAGGATATCAAAGTCTCCTTTCCCACTACAGTTTCCCCAGTCTGGAACAGTCCCTAGCTAGCAGCACTGAGAATCAGCCACCAATAGAAACACTTGACTGAACTGTCCCTCACACTACCTTCAGCTCCTTAAACATCCCCATAAAAAGTGAAGGCAGAGTGTGTTTTGCTTCCTTTGATTCCTTTCTTAAATTATTCCAATTCATTCTTGAAAAAACAGGTGATCTGAGCAGCAAAGAAAAGGGCTGTGACATCTCCCAGGTATCACATTTGCTATTTTGCTGGTTTTGGCTGGAGACTATGCACAGGTTAATGCTTGGTGCCAATGACATTCGGAATGAATTTTGAGGTGAAATTTGTAGCCACATTTCTAGAAGAACCATCAAAAAGCAGCATTTAAAAAAAAGAAAAGATAGATTCCAACAGGCTGGGTTTCAGCTGTTCATATAAAAAAACCTAAGAGGAAACTATGACAGCACATACCCACAAAAGCTCAATGACATGACATGAGGCATCACATGATTACAGTTCTGCAGTGTCTGCCCTAGACCCCTCTCAGATGTTCTGTCCTCCCACCTCTCAGACTTTCCTGAGCAAGTGTGGTGTTTAACACCCTTGACACGGAGTGGCTGACAACTCCCAAACTAGAGAATATGTTGTTAACTGTAAATACCCCTCGATGGTCATGTACATCTTGCCTAGGGCCTACCCAGAAAGTGTAAAGCCTGATGGATTTCTGTTCCCCCGGCCAAAAACATAGATCCAGGTAGCACGAGGAACATCCACCGGAAATCTTATTCCTGTTCTATACACAGGACACCTTTCTGTCCTTTATTCATGCCTAGGAGCCATAATCTTGAGCAGCAAACTCCTGTCAGCATCCTCACTCCTGAAAACCAGAACAGAGACCGGTTAGCTGAAGATGGGGGTTGCTGAGAGGACAGCTGCAGCAGCAGGAGCTGCAGCAGAGGACTGGCTGGGCTAGCTGAGTGACAACTGTCAGAAAGGAAGCGATTTCCTACATCTCACTGGAAGCTGTTGTGATTGAGGAAGTAAAAAAAAACAAACCACGTATCCTAAAACACCAAGATTTTTACAGGCTGTACAAAAATAATGTAAACTGACAAGAAATGCTTCATGAGATGGAATTAAACTTGCAAGATCCACAGCCTTTCTAATCTATGAGTAAACGTTCAGGCCATAGCCTGTATTTCATATTGTTAAAATAGCAATAAGACAGTTTCACATTTACCTTTTCAAATCAGAAATCTGCGTGTTTGCATCAAGCAATTTGTTTTCAGTTGTATTTAATGTATCCTACAAGTACACAAGGAAGAAAGTAAAAATCCTAGAAACTACAGTGTATGAAAAGAAAAATGAGTAACTCTACATTAGTCTTGAAAACAATACATTAAATACACCTTCCTAGTTGAAAGGGAGGGCCATTAAATTGCTTTGGCTTTGCAGTGGTTTTGCTGTCTATGAGTAGAAAACAATACATTCCAAACTCCCTCCTTGTCCCTCCAGGGCTCCAAGGATGTAGTAAGAAGCTATTAGTTAAAATATATATTTATTCATTTGATCTTTTTCAAATTACTTAATTCAGTTAATTCTATGGCATATTATCTCATATTTTGCATGTTTGGGCTTTTTAATTAGCTACTTACCTTTACTCTTTCATGTTCTTTTCCAAGGGACTCATATTCTCCTAAAAGCTAAAACAAAACAAACAAAAAAAAAAGAACACACAAACCCACACTGAGACCACAGAGAATTAAGAGTTTTGTTGACTGCTGTAAAAAATCATCTAAATCTCTTGTCTAACATATGCAGAAGCACTGCAGGGGATACAGAGTGTACTTCAGCAGTATTCGTTAAGTTCTAGCATCTTCTAATGGGAACAAAAAGTTATAGACAGGACAAAAGGAGACAGAGCTACCTGCACAAGGCACTTCCAATTTTCAAATGATTTCCCTCTAAAGAAACTGAAGGAGCCGAATGAACCATAAAATGCCTCACTGACTTAAAAGCTGGCTTTATATTCTGAAATTTTAATTGCAAAAATAGTAGTTAAAGCCCAAAGTATCTTTTTCAGCTAAGATTTGCTTTGCCAATCCATTCTGAAGAATCAGAAGAACAAATCCTTTAAGTCTAAAAATTATACACAATTAAGAGTTTTAGAGAGTTGTGACAACTTATGAAAAATTCAGTCCATCCCCACTAAGGGAGGAAAAAATAACTTTCTAGATTATCTCCTGTAATAGCATTAAAACCAAAATGAACTAATAGCACGAAGAGTAATAAAATATGTGAGACAGACTATGACAAGTGTTACCACCTCAAGTACACCCTTGCTGCCTTAAAGAATTGGTTTCAAATGTCTTTTTGATCCATAGTATCACCTGACACCTGGCTTACTAAGTAGTTAGCTGAAGAATTTCTGTGCTTAGCTGGGCATTAAGACTTCACAGCGGTAAACCCCGAGCAGTTTCCAAAACACCCAGGGCTTGCCGTGTAACTGTAAACGTCACTGCCCATTTCCTTACTTACATTTTGAAACATTTTATTCTCTTCCTTTAGCCTGGTATTTTTATTATCAGATAACTTGTAAGCCTTTTCAAATGCTTCCTCCAGATCTCTAAGCCTCGATTTGAGCCGACTGATGGTGTTATCCTTGTCTTTATTACTCGTGCGCATTTCTTCAATACGTTCTTGCAAAACCTTGGAAGTATTGCTGACCGCAGAAAAGCGTTCTCTCCATTCTGCCTGGAGGAGAAAAAACATTCATTATGATGCTTACCTAGCAGAGTTTTTTTATTTCAGGACAGAACATAATCTAAAAACCATCTAAATGGAAAACAAGGGTACATCTGTGCACAAACCGAACAAGTTTTGCTCATTTCTGAGGTATAAAGAATAAAAATGAAGACTCATAACCCAAAAGTTGTGTTTATTGGATAGGATTTGTAACTATCTTGAGGTTTGGCCTCTAATCCCAGCTGACTGTCTTGCTTCCCTGCATAGAAAAATGTCTAAAAGAGGTGGAATGAATCAGTATCTCCAGGTGCCTAACTTTCATGACAAACTGTCCTGTTCTTTGACCAAAAAAATGCAGCTATGGAGTCACAGGCAAACTGCTCTGACCTACCCAGGGAAGCTGTATCAATATCCTCAGAGAATATTTTTGTCCTAATGCAGCTGAGATTTGCTTTTATCACAGCTCTGACATCAAAGTAATTAGAACAAAATAAGTAAGTTGTAAAAACCTAGAGACACCATAAACCCATCACAGTATTTCACCCAAACTTTGCTTGATCCCTGCTAACCTGGAAAGGTTGTTCATAAGCAAAAGTGATGATGATTCAAGTACGGAGTCTTAAAAAAACTCAGCTAGGAAAGTCACTGGTGTAACATTGGCTGGTGTCTTATATTAAGGAGAAAGGTTGAAAATAAAAAAGTATGGAAACATAGATCAGCTTAGTAAGGAACAAGTGCATTCTCTTGCTCTTCTAGTTAAAAAACAACTTGATTTAAATAAAAATGCACTTACCACTTGCTTTTCTAGCATATTATTCTTATTTTCAAGGGCTTTTATGCGAGCACTTGCTTCATTCAGCGCTGCATCTAATTGGTCACACCTATTTAGAAGAGAGGGATCACTAAAATCTCTTGAAATTTTAAAATAATAAATATACATTTTACAGTCTTCTTTCCTTCCACAAGTACCCCCACAAATCTTGGGGCCCAGCCTATGACCTCCTCCTACAGTCTTTGGCCACCACGGCAAGTGCCCAGTGTCTCTGCTGGGAAGGGTCGTGGTGCTGGAGGTGGACAAACAGCAAACTGGGAACATGTGCAGAGGCTGCAGATGACTCTGAGCACAGGAGCTGCAGAATCAGAAGCAGCTGAGATGCAGCAGAGGAGTTCCACTTCAGCTAATTGATGGTGCTGTGTGATAATTAATGACTGAAATCAGATCACAAGCTACTTTAACTCCATAAGTGACCACTCCGAAGTTGCTTTGAATAGTTAGAACACTCTACACGCAGTCCCAGATACTCAAAGACTGTTTCAATTATTCTGAAGGACACAGATTTTGTAAAGTATTTCCCATCTAAATTTATAGTGTGTATTTTGATTGGCATTAATGATAAAAAAATCTTATCAAACATCTCTATACAGCAACCATTCAATCTGTATCTAATGGAATACACGGGTGAGGCACGCAGACTCCAGCAGTAATACCTGGTCAAAGAGTGTTGACTGACAATTTGGCTTTATAAAGTCACCAAAGAATTCAAGACTGGTCCTACATCATCTGTAGTTTTGACATGAAAGGCAAAGAGGGATGATGTTCACCAGCATGACAGGCGAGCGCTATCTGACAGCGCAGAGACTTCCATTACAAATCAGTTAGGACTGCCTCTGCCGCCAGCCTTTCTTGAGCAAAACTTACACTGGCTTCAGCAAAAAACAGGTCAATCAAGACCTCTGGTCCAAACATCCCACTCACTGCCTAACAATGATTTTAAACTGATCTTGGACAGCTGCACTAAATAACACAAAAATTAGATTTAATGAAAATATTTGTATCGTGAAATCTTCCAAATTGAAGAGTGACATAAACTTAAGATGTTCTAAACAAGCATATTTGGTTCTTAAAGTGGAAAGAATACCATGTAACAGAGGAAGGGGATAAGTAAGGATAAACAGTACCTGTCAGCGAGATTTTGATTGATTTTCTTCAAGTCTTCAGATGAAGCAGTTTTATGGCTTGCCTCCAGCTGCTGCTTTAAGCTCTGGATCTCAGAGTCATAGTAAGCTCGTAGATCAGCTATGTGTCGAGCATGTTTTTCCCTCAAGTTCTGCCTAATTCTATTTTCAAAATAAGAACAAGAAATGAATAATTTCCAGATCTCCACATGCCCAGCACTGCTGTATTCATTTGCACATAATGAACTCAGCATATAAATCTCTCTTACAGAACTTTGCTGCGTTTGAATTAAAGCAAAGAAAGCTTTGTCATCTGAGGCAGTGGTGTCAGACACCTGAGGCTTGCATGGAAGTCTTCCCATCAATACAAGTATTAGTTATAAAAACATACACAAATAAATACAGTGCAAAGCTTTACTCTCTCTTCTGTCCTTTTTTTTATGCACTAGAAACTATCCCTGGAAAAGCAAAACAAGAAAATTCAAACCACTGAACTATCCTGAAACCACGACCCCAGCGTAAGCCCTCACACATGGAACATATGCCCCAAGAGCTTCAACAGTGAACCAGGGGTATTTATTTTCAGTAATTCTGTGCTTCTCCCACCATTTGACTCCAAATAGGAAAACAACCCCCACAGAACCTTGACATTCTCTGCCTAGATGAGCTCCCTCATACAGCCTACCCAGGAAATGTGTATTTTTATTTTAACATATAAACAGAAATAACCAAAGCATTAAAACATAAAAAGTTGTTTTGCCTTCCAGCTAAGGCTTTGACATCCAAGGAAGTCAGAGAACAAATGTTGTGCCTTAGATTAAATAGTATGGTCTAAAGAAGATTAAGACAATTGTAAGAAGTGGAAAATTACTGTTCTATTTATACACCATTTGTATTTCAGGGGAGAAAAAAGAAAAACGAGGCGGTGGAAAGAAGCAGTAATGTCCAGCTATGTTCTAAGCAAAGAGAATTCACATATTTTGTTCATTTTACTCGTATTGTTAAGTTTCACTTTCATGAAAGTACCAATTTGATGACTTTTTTTAAAGAAAATAAAAATACTTACTTTGACATTATCACAGGATCTTCAACAGATGTCACTGAAAGGCTATATTCTGGCAAACTGTTGTCAGCACACTGAGTAACAGAAGATGGAGTTAGAGTCAGTGTTTCTTCCTCCTCAGTGTTGACTAAAGTATCATTCTTAGCATCCGTATATGCCATTGGAAAGGGACAGCTGCTCTTGTCTTCATCTGGAAATGGATGATTTCTCCAGAGGTCCAACTGCCCAACTCTGCTGCTGGCAGGATATTTTGGAGAATCATCTAACTGAGATGAATTACTTGTCTGTGAAAAAGAGTCTGTGTCACAATGACTTGAAAATCCGGGCTCTGCCATGGAGTCTGGAGAAAAAGGAGCAGTGTCTTCAGGAATATTGAAGTGACAGCGCCCTGGGTTCTGCTGACCTGGTTTCATATGCAGGGTTGGGTCCAAGGTCAAGACCTAGGAAATAAGTTATAATGCTTAAAAAAAAAAAGCAATTTAACTTTTGTTCTTGTAAAGGGAGTTTATCTGAAGATATCAGTGATCCATACAATACATAGCAGAAATGATATCGAATATTACTGCAACACTTTGGTAGTGACAAGCGTGACGAAGGGACCCGTAAAGCTTAGATGATGACACGTATTCCAAGCATTTGCAACTTGAGTTTCTAGGTTTTCAGTAAGAATAAAAGACTTCTCTAACATCTGCAGCTCTCTAGAAAACCTTTGACTTTTCAGTTATGTAAATAGGACTACAATGTCTGCTTGTAGGTTGAAACAATAACTTTGTACAGCTATGAAAAATCCCTTCTTGGATTATATAAAGAAGATAGTCACATAGTAGCCATCACTACTGGATCTTGTACAAGACTGAAAGCTGCAAAAAGAAACAGATATGACAAAGAATACATCCACAACCCATGCCTCTTCTGTTTCATGGGTAGACTGAACTTCTCTGGCAGGAAGTAGGAAGAAACCCCTGCTCCTGGCACCTGCAGTTCCACGTGCGTTTCATCCACTGCAGCCTCAGCACAAGCAGATTCAGCCCTGCAGCATCCCCAAGGTTGTGCGGCAAAGGTGCTGGTTTACCCGGGGTGTTCTTAGAGGTTCTTTTCAGCTGGATCCCTTCCCGATCTGATTCATCACACGGCTGCACAAATTGCTGTTCCAGCCTAACGCTGGAGGTGGCAGCAGGGGCCAAGTAATGTGAAAGCAGCCTGTGGCTGATCCCATTTCGAACTGAGGCGGGAAGTAAAGAAATTGATGTTACCTGCGGTGGGTGACTTGACTGGGAAGAAGGCATAAAATTCTGGTCTGGCAGCTGCTGGTTCTCCCGTTGTCGTTTATGATAAATATCCTTCAGTGAGGACAGCTTTGTTTCATCAGCAGAAAACAACTACGACGGGAAAAAAATGATACGTTAGTTTATCTGAACACAATCCTCCATCCCCAGTAGAGATGTTGTGGGGTGGGTTTAGCTAATAGATCAGTTCAGAACATAAGGTGGCTTGATTCAGTGCACTCAATTTAAAAAAGGGTCTTTAATGAGGCACCTGCACCTTTAATATACTAGTTAGTCTCTTTTCGTCACACGCAATTTCTTTTAAGTGACAAAAGAAATCAATAAATTCCAAGTGGCTTTAGCTTGGCTGAATGAAAAATGAAATAATAGAAAGTGAGAGACTGAACTAACAGACTCCTGACAGCAAAATTAGCTTCCAAAGGGTTGATTCTTTCCATTGTCAAAAAAAGTAAAAGACGACAAGCAACTCTAAGGCAACTTTCAAAGCATGGATAAAGTTTACCCCATTTGGTGATACTTTTGTGGAGAAAACATCAGCGAACTGGCTTCTGAAATTCTCTGGTAAAGAGAGATACATCTCATTTTCATCTAATTTCCAGTAGGAAAGTCCTGATAAGAAGAAACAGTGAAAATAATATATATGGAAAAAAGTAAAAATTCAAATTTCAAGCTCACAGTTATAGGACAGGAATCCCCAAATCCATTAGTAAGAAGTTACTTTGTCAGCTAACAAGAAAGCTGTATTAATTATTTGCATCTATCAGTTAAGGAACTGTTACCAGACACAACAACAATCTCAATGCAAAGCTCAAGCAATACAGTCAGTATTACATCACACTGCATCAGTATTGAAAGCTCTAAATCAGTGAAAACATACAGATTTATTCTTCATCGTTCAAGGAACAAATCCTCATTTACCACAAACTTTCATATTTCTACCCATTCCAGTACAGCACTTAAAACTTGGATTACCCAAGAAATAACCCTAGACACAAGCTCTTTGGTTTGGTACTCAACAGCACTCTACAGCATGCAAAAAGACAGACTACCAGGGCTAGATACACTCTCAATCCCACTTCAAATTCTTGTGTGTGTCCCTCTCTCAATGGGTTGTGAAGAAGCAATAAATATACAGAGTTTGCAGGGCTGCATCTCTGTGCCCCTGTTTGTTACTGAAATGAATCCACCCTGTTGTGATCAAAATATGTGAATTAGTTGCTTGGCTTTCACAAAAAAAAACAAAACAAAACAAAACCAACCAACCAACAACAACAAAAAACCATCAGCACCCAAAACCCACCCCAAACCAAATACCCCCCCACCCCAACACCCCAAACCACC
>JANHFX010013922.1:482-12549 GCA_027560015.1 Chloroceryle amazona | reverse complement strand
CACAGCCCCTTGCTAGATCCAGATCCAGACCTTGTTCACTCCATCTCAGCACTAAAATGCATTGGGGAAAAAAAAAAAAAGGGAAATAAGGTTTGGCCTCTCCGGGGTGTCCTCAAATGAGCATGTGCTGTATACTACCCTGGAGGGCTCTTCAATACCCACACTACACCACAAAAATAAAACAAACCCAAAGGCACACACACTCCCCCCTCCCCATAAAGAATCACCACATTACACACTGCATTATTCTGTTCTTGCCTAGTCACACAGTTATGGAATCACACCCTGGGCTTACAGGAATTCTGCCTCTATTCCCATGCACCCTCCTGATTACAAGGCCAATAATGCCAATACTTGCAAGATTATTTGATACCCCACCATGATTTTAATAGTAATTACATTATGAAGCGGTTTTAAACATAAAGCTCAGCTTTGAAATGCTGAGAAATTTGAAGAAAAACCATTGCAGTGTGTCCTACATCTGCCAGCAGTGATATGTGGGAGGAACCATCAGTTTCAGATGCAAGAGCAAGGAAAGCAGAATTATGCTATATCAAAGTTTAATAGCTCGGTGGTGCTCAAACCCTCCTCACCTCCCCAGAGATATTAGAGATGCACTCCAGTGAGAGCTTTAAGAAATGAGAATTCAAAAGGAAAGGAAATTTAAGTACAAGAAGTTAACTATACCTGAAGCTTCGGACACTAAGGAATTTGGACTTTTAGTCGGTTGATTGAGGTAAAAAGTGTAAGGTGGCAAAGCAGCATCGGTAAGGGTTGTCTAAAATTACAAAGGAACAACAAATGTATAAGGAAAATCACAAGGCAAGGGGAAAAAAACAAGGGCACAAATTTTATAAATTGCATGTGTTATTAGTTGTTTTAAGCAAGGAGATTAAAATTGAATTACACAGCATGATTCGAACATATACTGTGTGTATTCAGGGCAATCACGGTGAAAAGGGGAACTAAGACACTTCATTAAAAGACAGTGGTATTTTCCAAGTCATGTGCCTGACCACTTGGGGAGCACTTTTGAGATTGTCACAAAAAAATACACATTTTGGACAGTCATCTAAACATTCTTGCTCCTTAAGAGGTGCAAGTAGATAGAAGGATGACTTGCCAATAAAGATTTCCATCCTAAGATCAGAATTTCTTATCTTCAGCTGTTATGACTCCACCTACCGCAACTCCAGAGCTAAACATCATCTCAGATGGACAAGATACTACATACACTTCTCATCACTCCAAACTTTCTAGGTAACTTCCCCAGTTAATTACAGAAACAACTTTGAAAAGGGTGGGGCCAACACATGGAAAATAAATTCACATAATTGAAGATTTGCTACCACTCTCCTCTTCCTTTGTCAAAGGAAGAAATGTCACTGACGTATCAGAGCGATACAAGAGCAACTGAAAAAGGGCAGCCAGCTGTAAAATGGTCATCTAGTACTGCTCTTTTCCACCACACTTCAGGCTTTTTGTTCCATTACAGCAGCTTAATAGTCATGCTACTTGGCAAATTCATCCAGCTCATACCACTGAGGATTCAAACAGGACAGTAACCATTGAGTGAACAAAAGTAAGAAAAAATATCATTTCAAACTAAAGCTTTTCAAGTTTTTGCATGAAGTACCATCTCACCTCAAGGCTATTTTGTCCCTCTTAATGTTTTTATTTAGGTATTCTCCTTTGCCTAAGGAGGAAGAAAGGAAAAGGAAGGGGTATCAACTGAATTCTTACAAAGGAATAGAAAGATAATGGTATTTGAAAGAGCTGAGAGAAAAGTGACAATCCACAGCAGATAAATTTGACTCGTGGCTTGAAACATCCCCTCAGAGTAACATCTTGTATCCACTGACAATAGAAGGCTAGAGAGAGGGAGTCCCATCTTACCCTTCTGAATCACCCTCAAGTAACCACAGGAAAGAAAACAGACCCTGCCTGCATTCAAGTGATTCCTATTTGCTAGGTCTCCTGTTCTCTTGTAGGTGGAGTCATTCACAGAGTTTCAGGAATTATTTCCTTAAAAATAGCATAAGGTGAGAGGTTGTGACAATTAATATACTGAAACTAATTCTAAAACTTCATAGTTACACAAATGATAATTGCTCATACAATCAGTGTTGTATAACAACATCCTTTTAGACCAGAAGTATTATATGGGATTAAACTTCCCTCCCCAAAATAAAGATTTGTGGACATACACAATTATTAACTCAAGAATATGGGGGGAGGGGGAAGACACAGCCACAAACCAAATTCTTCTCAAAATAAGTATTTTTGAGCCAATTCTGCAGTCACAGCAGTAGGCATTAGTACAACTGGTTCTAAAGATCAAATCAGATTTCCTAAATATCCATTGTGGGATTTGGTTACTTCAGTAACTAGTGCTGTAACTGTGCTCAAGAGTAGTTCAGTTTAGTCAAATCACAGTCAAGACACAGGACTAAAGGAATTCTCCTTACATAAACAGTACAAAAGAAGAAAAAAAAAGAGGAAAAAAAAAGTTTGGATTTTAGCATAAGAGACAGAACACTAAAAATAAACCAACCAAAACCACTGCAATTTAAAATCCCAGTCTGGAAGAATAGTAGCTGTCGTGAACAAGGTGGCTAATGCCTCCACATTTTGCAGAGTTCTCTGTTCCAAGAGACATTACCAGATGAAGATGTTTCCAAAAATGATAGGGCACAATGAATTACCATGGCCTGAAGCTTCTGTTGAGAATGTAACTATTATCTCTATCCAGAAAGACCACGTGCCACTTAAAACAAAAATTAAGCAAGGAGTAAAATAACCCAAAATAGCTATGTGAGTAAGGACAGTATGATCCAAGCAGTAAACTCTGCCCACACGAACTTGAAACATATAAATGGGAATAGCACTCCTCGAATGCTTAAAGCCAAGTATGACAGCATGTGCTGCATCAGAACAGACTAGAACACTGAAACATAAAAAAAATCATAAAATAGAGACTTACATTCTCAAGGGGTAATTTCTTTTCTTGCTCATTTTCTTGCATAGAGTTCCCACACACTTCTTCAGCATTTATTCTCTTGGGTTGGTTTTGTTTCAACTTTTGGGCCCATGATGTTAAGGATTTACTAGATGGTAAGAAACACACATATAGTGTGAATACACATCCCCTTTTCAGTAGGGATGGAAAATCAAGTTGTTCTTCAAGGTGAAACCACTGCCTTTGTGCATTTTTGAGAAACAATATGAAGTAATCAATGCTGAAAAGTTTTAGGGCTCTTTTTTAAAAAGGAAAACAAATAAAACCCCACAAATGAACAAATGACTGAAAGGTGCTAATCAGCTGCACCCATAATCCAAATGGCTTTCCAACTACAAAAAAACACCTTAACAAATCTGTATTTCTGAGTCAGGCAGCTGCTTTTTGGTCTGTTCAAGCAGATACTGATCAAAGCCACAAAATTAAGCTGGAGTGTAAATGCAGTGGGGGTTTTATTGTATTATCAATTTGGTTGTAAAGAAGATGTCAGCTACGACACGCTATGGATGCCTTCACACTCAAGAGGATCTTCAAGGAAAAGAAAGATTGAAACAAGATATAGAAGGAAACAGGATAAAAAAAAATAAGCAGCAGAATAGAGCCATCCTGAGATTCTTGGGAGAGGCAGATATAGAACTATTTTCCCATTTTCTTACAAAGTCACAATTTGGAAAACTACATCTTGTCCCAGTTTGGGACATGCACTGGAAAGAAAGAAAGAAAAAAAAAGATTACAACTAAAAATAAATCCAAAATCAAACACAGTTTGGGTTAACTGAATATTCTACTTTGGTTTGAACCCTTTATTCCTTCAAATGGAGTTCATAATACAAACCAAAAAGCAATTTCAAAGGGAAAAAAAAAATATTTTTTTTTATAAAAAGGATCAAAATAAAAGGCATACTTGTAAAACTTCAAAAGTTATCTTCGAGAGGTTTTTTAAACTGAAAAACCCTCTCGAATTGAGCTCCTCCAACACCAAACAGAAAAACCCAGACCTGTTTGACTGTTGTCTGACACAATTTATTACTGTCATGCATACATATAAGCTGGCAAAAACAACTGGCTGAGCACTATAACAAAACAGCAGTTGTATAAAGTTGGCAATCAGCACCTCCAGCTCTGGTGCACAGATCAACACTATATGCAGACTGTATCTTAGCTCATATTTGCAGAGGAAGGTAAATTTACAAATCTTTCCCCAGCATATCTCCACCAGATAAACACTGCAGATGCAAATATGCATCATGCAAGGCTAAACAAATAACTTTACCTGCTGAGCAGTCGAGAGGTTCCGTTCAGTTCTTGCATGTTTCCAGTTACCAGCAGCTGTTTATTGAACGGGGACTGTCTACAATACATTAACATATTTGAAAAGTTTATCCCTTACCTGGCTTTTTTTCCACATTGATCTTCATCAACTTTACGTTCAGATTCAGCAGGAAAAATTAAAATATCATTGCTTCCTGATGAAAAATCTTCCTCTGTTTTGGGGGTTAAAAGTTCTCTCTTATTTCGAGCACTGGCTACAACTGCATCACTCTGCAATACTGCTGCATCACCCTGTCCTTGGGAAGTTTTCTCCACGCAGTCCGTGCACTTGCTAACGCCGTTAGATTTGCTAGAGCTCAGTTCAGAGGCAGAGAGGGTGCCATAGCCACTGTTCATTGAAGCATCGTTTGCAAAACATTCCTGATGCAGATCCGATGCCTTCGGCTGACTCTCTGCTTCGTTAGATCGAAGCTGATTGACAACGCACTCATTTTCTTCAAAGATTTCAGAACGCATCCCCATTTGACTATCTAGTGGTGAAAAAGTGTCTGTAAGCTTGGCAGGCAAACTTCTGCTCTTGCTGGCACCCCAACTGCTCGTCTGCAGCTTCACTAACTGCCTGATCTCATCCTGAATCAGCTAGAGAGGAAGAAAAGGCAATACTCCCGTGAGATCACGCCACAAATCACATTTACCTTCTAACGCATCTTCAATTCATGTTTTTAGTGATAGAATGAGAGTGCTTATTTCGAATAACTCAAACTTTCCACGGGTAGACATCTCATGCATAAAGTAGATATAACAAGAAAAGTGTGCATGGGAACAATTCTTAATTCCATGCAGTGAATTACAAGTCTCAGTTGTCATCTATTAACATAAAGAAAACCCCGCATGCATGTATTCACTACATGCCTTCAGAACTATAGTACCTCCCAGCCAGCTAAAGAAGTGTAAACTATTAAGATATTACCTTAAAAGTGGACAAAAGTCATTTGCTAAATTTAGGTCTAAAGGAATTTGTAATTTGGATAGAATTTTTTAAGGTTTGCAAGGATGGTCTAATGGAAGGATACATCTTTCCTCTATTACACTCATAGGAATAATGTACCTCTGTAAGATTATTTGCATAAAACTTGACTTTAAAACATCTTGATTTAGGCAATATGTTACTAGGCAGTTAAATAAGACAAAGATCTACGTTTGGATTGTTTTGGTATCCAATAGAGTGGAGCAAACCTCTAACTAGATGCCCAGATTCCCCAGTTTAGTTACTCTCTAGTCTGCAATGTCTGTGGAGAGTTATTTCCCTATATATCATAAGTAATTTCTATTTTTTTTTTTAACTTTTACAGCTGGGCACTGGTATCCTGAAACAGCTCTGAGAAATAGCGACGGCTTTTGTGAAGGGCTGACAGACTTCATGCCAGTGCCCACGGCCAGCAGTCAGCACTTCCACTGAGTTATGCCGAGATAACTGACCTCTGCACGAGCACACGACTCTCTGCAGGGTTACAAGACCAAGCTATATGGCTGTTTTCAAGAACACATTTCAAACTAATTCCTCAGGGAAAAACATATTTGAAACAAAACCAAAACTTGCAATAAATTGAAGAACATGGAACTCTACTGATGTTTTTTCACAGAGCTACAGTGCATTACTCTCATATGAGTAGCAAGTGGAAAGCACAGATTGTACAAAAATCATTTGTTCTCTGAAAGTAACAAATAAAAAATAATTTCAGAGGACCTTACATATAATGCTAGTCAGAAACAAGCCTCCAATGTTTTATTAACTTGAAATAGAATTAACAATGGAATTTCAGCTCAGCCTTTCTATGCAAAAAAAACAACCATCCAACACCCCCCCCCCCCCCAAAATAAAAATGATGGGATGAATTTTCTTCCATGTCACAGTTTTTTATTGTGCAAATGATTTCAATCATGACTTCATCAATCATTTGCGTTTTAATGCTGTGATTCAACTCTGACAAGGAAGGTAGAGAAGGGAAAACAAAAAGGAAGAAACAGAATTGGGGGGGGTGTGGGGGTGTGGAACCAAACTGATCAGATTCTCTGCTGGCATTTAATCTTTGTTATTAATAACTTGTGCAGGAAAAGCAAAAGTTCCATTTAAATAGCACTTTTACTTCTCTTTGCATAGTCACAAACAATCCCAACAGCAGACCTGGGAAAAAGGAGACAACATTTCTAGTGAGCTTTGGGACTGCAGGTAACTCCTCTTCAGTAAGGTCTGGTTTTAGGATGATCCACAGATAGGGATACTTTGTCATGAGCACACTTGTCCTCTAGTGTATAAATCACATCAGCCGAGGACAGACCCCACTGATTCCAAAGTGAACTCAAGGTCATTTGACCCTTATTTTCACATGGAAGAAGATGTATTTTTATAAGCACAGTTGGTCTGGAAACACAGCATAATGCAAGCCTTAACTTGGAGTCATGTCAATGCTAACGCAACATCTTGTTTTTCTACCCCAAACAGCAGATTGTTGGTTTTGTCTTTGTTATTCTTATTCGAATGCGTTGAGCAGCCCGTGTTTCAGTATTTTCACTAGATCAGTGGCAGACCAGTTTAAGTTTGCAATAGCTCCATCTATTTTTGCTAATGCACTCATAGAACCAAAGGTAAATTATTGCTGTTGATTATATATTTAACTTGGCAATTCGTGCAGTGAGTAAGTCCCTGCTGATACCACAAACTCAACTCTTCCAGAGGTAGCCTTTCCTATTGAGAACAAACCCGGCAAAGCCAACACAACGGATTAGTCAAGACTACAATTAGCAACGAAGGAACCAAACTACTACAGTGAGAGGAAGGAAATACAAGGGTGAGGGAACACTGGTGGGACAAAAATAATGAGATGGGGGAGAGGGGGTGGGCAGGGAGAGAAATGGGAGATAGGATAAAAGGACAGTACCTCTTGTTAATTCAGTTCAGGAACTGTTGATTACTACTAGTGTAGAGGGCATCAGGAAAGGGAAGGGAAAAACAGCAACCAAAATGATGAAGATATTAAGCATTATATATTTATAGAATTACTGTCTCATACATACAAATACATTTCTGCTGCTTTACTGGATAAGTATGGTCCAGCGTAAATGTGAATCTTCACACGGGTCATTTTTCATTCTTAGAAAGGAGACTGTTCAGCTGAAGGGTGAAATAAATCTTCAGCTGTTACAGTGACTGTTTTCCTACGCTATGTACTGTCTAGAGGAGGGAACAAGTTGCATAACATTTTCTGAAGGGAAAACTACAGTGTCTCAAAATTAGAAACAATACAATCTAACTGTTAATAAAAACCAGCTTATACCTACCAAATCCAATTATCATGTTGGCATTCTGAACCAAATGTTTGTGAAAACAAAACAATTGAAAACAAATAATCCAAGAATCTTCGCTTCCGAAATGGTTCCTAACAGTTACTTTGTTAATTAGCCAAGGCTATCTCAAAGAGGCAGCCTGTAAATTGTCATTCCAGTCACCCACTTCCATTAACCGCTTGTCTGAATATGCTCCCAGAAAAAGACAGGAGTGCCAGAGACCAGATTGCATTGCTTTGGAGGGGGGTGGGGTTTAGGGGGAGAAAATAAACACTCCATCTAACCTACCTACATGAAAAAATCATTACTTACTTGGATTTGATGGTGGAACTGCTCTTGCTGGGCAACTATTTGCTCCTGACATTGTTTTTCTACCAGTCTCAGTAACTGTAGCCACCTGGTCTATTAAATCACAAAGTAAAATAATTAAATCACAGTCATATTGTATCTCTTACCTTTTACTCTAGCTAAAAAATAGCCTTGCACACCTAAGAAGGTGTGGACATAACACAAAGTTTTAACAGCAGCACTCTGGTTGTCCACCCCATGATACACGCAGCCCACTTTGTGTCAAGCAATGGAAACAATTCACTATGGACACATTCACTTAAAAGTCCTTCTAGACAGCAAGATAACACATCTCTGCATCAAATCACTTAAAACCAGAAAGAGCTGGCAGGAAATACTCTCAGATTTTGGACAGGTTGATTGCAGTACAAGAAATTCTAGGCAGTTTTAAAATTGATAGTTAAACATCCCTATGTCCAGTGAACCATTTGCTTCAGTAAGAAACTCTTCCCTTCAAGAATCCAGCTATGATCCATAACTATTTAGTGAAAACAAAAAGATAATAATAATTAAAAAGAAAAAAATCAAATATATAGGGTTCCTAAAATGTGGTAAAACCTGAATTTTAGAAACTGTTATATGTTAATGGCTATGGAGCCTGATACTTGAAGCACAGGACACAGAATGCATGTGCCTAGACAGAGACATCTAGATTCTTTTCTTGGAGCTGTTAAAGAGCACCCAAATTAAGCATCTGTCAATAGACAGTTTGATGGACCACAGCCAGAAAACTCAAAAATTCTGCAGGAACAAGTCCATGGTGTGGAAACCTGATGTTCTTAATGGAGACTGAAAATGATGATAAAGTTTACAATTAAAAGGGGCAAAAACAACATAAAAAAGGGGGCTTGAGAGAATTAGCTCATTGAGCCTACATCATTATTTTGATAATGTTTTAAATCTGGAAACAATCATCCATACATCTTTACAAATGGAACAAATAAACGATTCAACTAAACCAGAGTCATTTTTAGAAAGAAAACTTCTAGGATTGATTCAGACCAGTTAGAAGTGCTACAATTTTAAACATTTACATTTTCCAGCTCAAAAACTTGCAATGTTTAAGTATTTTAACTTTGAGAGGGAAGAAACCAAACCAAACCAATATTCACACGTGTATTGTAAAATACTAAGATAAAAAGCTAAGATATTGTAAAAAGCTTAGAAAAAAAACCCACCCATGTTTAGTTCATACATTGTTAAAGGATTTCTCCCATCATAAAGACTAAACCATATACATACAGAGATTATACTGCTAAACTGTATCACTAAGATCTGTCTCCCAAAATGCAAAGCTGATAATATAATTTATTTTTTAAATCCAAAACAACTCAATATCAAATACCTCACAGTTCTTCACGATTTCCGAGTCGTCATTTCCAAAGTTCTGGCTGTCTTGCATAAAGGAGGCAAACAGCTCAACAGAACCAGGCATTAATGAGGACCTGCTGTTCCCTGAGTAACCAAAAACTCCATTGGGATTGGATGAGGGACTTCTAGTGAAATAGGAGGAAAACTATTTCAATTATTTATTGGGCCAGTTGTCCAACAGAGTGGTCAAAATTATACACTACATATGCTATGCAGCTATAAAAGAATTATACACTTAATTTACACTGTAAGTCTCAGCATGCTGAAAAAAAACCTGATAGGTCCATAAGAATGAGAATGTTTTTCAAGAAAATGTCAAAGAATCCCCAACATGCTTCCTTCTTATCTTGCCTACTGTTAAAATAGCTTTCCAAGGAGAGAGAGGGTATAATCAGCACAGATATGACTGCTCATGAGCAAAAACGTCAATAAATAGAGCTTTTCATCCAACCTATGTTCTTCTCCATAGATTCTGAGGTCAGAAGCTTACAGATATAAGCTTCTGTGTACCAACGATTTCTGAAATCCATGACCACCACCTCCTTTTGAGAGGTTACACTCTCAAACGAGACTAGTCATTCTCATCTGACTAAATCAGTTAAAATAACCTCTCCTCATCTGTCTCTTAGGCCATTAGTCCATATTTGTCCTTCTTATTCACTGTGAATACCTTGGACGTTGAATGGGAAAACAATTCTGTTCTTCTAAGTTGCTGTTCTCTACCAATGACTTAGAATGATGCAGGAGCTTTCCAAAGAATGATCTCTTAAAGTTTGTCCAAGACAGTTTTGCCCTGTCCCCATTCTAAGAGACACCAGGCAATGGAAGTTTCTAAGTTTTTAAGGAAGACTTCACAGTTCTTTTAATAAGGGTTCTCTCATCAAGGATCATGGAATGTAAAAAAATAACCAAAAAATAAAATATTTTGCAGAGTATTACTTATTATTTAACCTTAGTGACAATGTAACTGCAAAACATAAATAATAAAAATATTTGTTAGGAATTTCTTCAACACATTACCTGGTACAATTCAAGTTACAGACAGAGCTGTGGGTATTTCTGACATCAGAGCCTGCAGAAGGTGAAGGGATTTCTTGGACAGTATTCACCACATCACAGTTTTCCATATCTTAGCCCCAAGTCTGATGTTACCCTAAAAAAAAAAAAAAAAAAAAAAAGTAAGCATCACTTTTATTTTAAAAGCCATTTGCTCTTTGAAAAAATGGAATCTGATTAAAAAGACAATTGTTTCAGCCAAAGCAGCCCTGAAAGGGCTAGCATTCCACAAACAGCCTCCCTTTCTTGGCCTGTGCTAGCTACGCTTGGAAGAAGGTGTTATTTAGTCAGCCTTGTACTTGCTGGGACTCCAACAAGTCGAAGAGATTCCTAGCTCTGCATCACACACCTAGACTGGCTGTAAAGGGTGGCTGAATCCAGAACATTATGGGTACAGCAGCGCTGGTGGGGTTTGGATGGTTGGCTTTTTAAATGTGAGGCTCCACGGACCATTCTCAAGACTTCTGTGAAAGGAATTATTGCCCATGTATTTAAATCTGCCAACTGAGGGTCTTCACCTTCACTGAAAGAAACACCTTCACCAAAGAATACAACTGAAACCCACGGAGCTAGACTGCAGCTGATCAGTTCTGCCATTTGTGTGTGTAATACTTGGCTTTTTTCAGCCAACGCTTGTTTCATTCCTACTGTATAACAGGAATTCAAAAAGCTTCAAAACTCTTTTGAGCTACATTTCTTACCAATTAGCAAAACCAAAAATGTAGTCAAACAGGAATCCCACAGTCATTAAAAGCAGCAGCTGGTTAACAAAAAGCATCATAAATAAATAAACACACAATACTCACACGATGGTCTTACAGCCCTCAGAGCAGCAGCTACCAGAATGGCTGTAGAGAGACTAAAATATTCTTCCTGTTCCCACTTTCACTAAGAAAACACTTGAAATGCATTGATTGATCAGTTCTTCCACAGTGCTTATTTCAGCATGTTCTACACCCTGCTGAATTCATCCTGTGTTCTAACACAGAAGAAAAACCCCTATGATCATTTCACGGGTGGTGAACAAAAAGAGCCATTAAGAAATATCAGCCTCGTAGTCTATGATAATACTAAGAATAAATCCCTGCTGCCTTAAAGAAGCACAACTATTTTTCTTTACAGGGCTTACAAGGACACGCTACTGGCTCTTACAGAGTTAAACTCTCATTATTGGCAAGTACACAGAGATACGACTCCGAACAGGTCGCTTGGGAAGTATAAAAAAATATTTCCCCTAGGAAGAAACTGATGGACAACTGTCAGATTTTTCCTGGTTTACTGGAACCTGTTTGGCTTCAGCAAAAATATTTTCCAGGTACTCACTCAAGCCATCTCCTTTGGGTAGGGCTGAAAATGCCAGAATTGAAAGGAAGTTATCATAAATATACACATCCCTTTGGCAGAGCTTCTTGGGATAAATGAGAGAAGAAGAAAATAAACCAAACCTTTCTTCTTTTCGTAGTAGTTAGAAGTCTGAAAGTCTTGAAGATTATCAAGCACCTAACCTGACAGAGTGCAGAAGCTGCAAGTGTCTCTGGAGCAGCTGGATGGCAATAGTGGGGGCTGCCCCCCCATCTCCCCCCTACCCAGACATTGCTCTTTTTAGTGATGTCCAGTGATAGGACACAGGGCAATGGGTCCGAGATGGAACAGAGG
>JANHFX010013921.1:106643-181713 GCA_027560015.1 Chloroceryle amazona | reverse complement strand
TTAACGGCCGGTCTCGAGCTGCCGCCCACCCGCTGCCGGCCCCGGCCCGGCCGAGCCGCTCTCCCGGCTGCGGAAAGTGCCCGAAGGGGCCCCTGGCCGGCCCTGCCCCGCTGCGGACTGGCCCGCACTGGAGCTGGACTCCTCGGCGAACCGTATGAACACACAAGAACTTCAACAGCGGTTAGAATGAAATAGTAACACACTGCGGGCAGCAGCTAAGTCACAGGGATGTAGCGAATAAAGGGGTTTTTCCCATGATAAGAACATATTTATTCACACCACTTGTTACATAGGAAATTCAAATAAAGGGACAGTCAGCCCTGGAGCCTGCAAGAGACGTGTCCACAGCGTCAGGCTTACTCGCTCTGCAATTTCAAAACCTTAATACCGTTAATCAACAAAAATGGATTTGTTTGTCTGTGTTGTAACTTCTTATTTAAAAACATGGTTTTTAAATTCACAGAACCAAACGTGCTCCTTCTGACGATGGAGTTTGACACAATCCTGGAGTCATGCTGACAAAAAAATCCCCAAATGCTCTTTATGCAGATGTTGTCAGAAAAAAATAAAATAATATATATAACCTTATTTAGAAAAAAAAATTCTCCTGAAGAATCCAGAAAGCCCTACAGTTAAAGGTTCTTTTGCTTGCTCAGGTTTTTTCCCTGACAAAACCGTATTTTGCTACCAGGGCAGGTCAGTCAGTAACACGAACCTGGCAGGAAGATGGGGAAACCTGAGATGTCATAGCAACTTCACTCAGGTTATTTCACGCAGCAGCAAGAGCAAGCAGACAAACAGCAGCTGGAGCTGGCCGCAGGAGACACTGGACTTTTTGGGGAACCGTGATGAATTAAACGTAACATTACTTGTGCAAGTTCACCTGGCCTCGCGACAACCTGGCCACGGGGCAGCTTTGCCAAGAATGAACCTTTTCTGCAAGGAGCTTGTAGATTAGCTATGAGTCCTGGCCGTTTAGTTACGTGTTTCTACAGCCTTCATCGCAATGCTATCTGAACACCTATGAAGTCCGCCAGTGGGTAGAACATGCCTCTGGTGAAGCTGTCAGGATCAGAACAGAATGCTAAATTAACTAGGTTTTAAAACTGATAGAAGAAGAAAGGTACCTGAAGGTCTATTGCTTTTCACTAATTCCCCTAGATCTTAAGAAACTCATTCCTTGGCATAACTCTCATGCTGTTCGACAGTAACTGGCCCTGCAGCTATTCCACCTTTTGAATTCATCAATCAGCTTCCTTTGCTTCTCAATGGACGCTAATCCATCTCATACTTCAGCCCCTGTACTGTCTGAGCCCCCCTGAATTTAAATGCTTACAGGTAGGTCATAAACCATCAGGTCTGTAAGAGGCTGCCTCATTCTTTGCATATTAAAAGCCTTCAACCAGCATAGGGAACTACTCTTTCATTTGGAAAACAAAACAACCTCTTAAAAGTACAAACTAAAATACTTGCTAACTATTCAGTGTAGACACAACAGGTTCTGGTTTCTGTGGCTAGAAATGACAAACCTGCCATGTAACCACCGATCCCAACGTGGAAGCAAATTCTTAAGTATTTCTATTATAATAAAACAAGACTTCTAGATCATGCTTATATAACTCTATCACCTTCATCTGTTTTGTGGGCTATTTAGTTTTATTGCTCACAAGCACTAAACAAAATAGCCTGTATGTCTTGTTACAAGTTCGATGCTACTGGAACACAATCCTGGTAGGTCAAATTTAACTTTAAACATCAGGTCTTCACACAGGTGAATACAGAAAAGGGAAAGTAAAAATCTGTCCTCTTGTTGACCCTTGAAAGAAATTCTATAGTGTAGATAACCAGTCTGAACACCAAGGAGAGCAGACAAGGATGAATAGATCCTTCTACATCCTAATCCAATGAATGCTGGAGGCCAGGAGAGACAGACCACAGGGAGAGGCCAGGCTCACATGCTGCTCACCCCAGAATAGCACCTCATTCTGCCACTGTTGAGAGCAGCATACTGGTGTACACAAGCCATTAACCGCATCAAGCAGAGCATTTCTCGCAACTCCCAAGAAACTGGTACAACTACTTATGCCCCTATCCCATAATGAAGCAGTAAACACTGCACAAGAGCAGTCACAATAGCTAAAGATCTTGCTATTAATGAATTGCCTTAAATTGACAAAGTACTTGGTACAGAACAATTCAAGAAGTACTACGACTTTGTCAACTCATTAGCTAGAAAAAACCTTTCAAAAGCATCTTCAGTTTCATGATCCTCCCTAAATGACAGGGCTAAACATCAGGGTTGTAAGATCAGATTGCATCTATAAATACTTTCCTATTTGTTACTAATTTCATCTGTGCTATGCCAAAGTTTGGATTTCCTACTGATGAAAGCAGAATTTTTTTGCGTGTGTGCGTGCTCAAATAAAAGCAAATTCATAGAGAATAAAATCATTTATCAAAGGAAAAATCCAGCTGTTCTCACCAGCAAGTAATTTATGTTGTTCTATGGAGTCATTATAGCATTCTGCAGCTCTCCGTCTTGGTTACGGGCAAAGCAGTAGCCCATAGTCTGACAATGCAAAGTTTCTTTACTGTCCAAAGGGAGAGGTATAAGCTTTACCTCTCCCTTTGGTAACATGGAAGGCTCCACTTTCCTGAAGTGTTTTCCCTAAGCATTTTATGTTTGATTGTTTCTTCTCTATCTTTCCGCTATTTTGAATTCCCTGTCTGATCTTAATTGACAACACAGGTTACAGCAGTGGGAGAAGAGAGAAACATGTAATTATATTAAGAAAGGAAAGAAGAACATGACTTAGGGAAACAAAAGCAGTTATCATTTCTTGCTAATGCTGGCCAAATGAAGTATTTTAGGAGAGGTAAATGCAACTGCAGTACAAAATTGTATCCGTGATATCATTCTAACAGATCAAATAAAGCAAATGACCTGGGATTCAAATTAACACATCTCTACAATTTATCTATCAGAATAGACTATTTAACCATAGTTAGTTTATCCAGTTTTCACTGTGTGGAAAATGAAAAACAGACTAAAGAGAGGATTCTTTTCAGTAAGAAAAAATTCTTTTTTTTCCAATTGTAAATTGATTACACAACTGGCAATCAAGATTTTACATTGTTTTAGGAAGATGCAGCTGATTGGCATTTTCCAGAAAACACAGCCACCCCCCTTTATTTTACACCATAAATAAATTACTTTTGTTGCTGTTCCTAATGATGTGTGTGGTAAATCACATTAAGACAACGTACCTGTATATTAGAAATCATCGTATTCCAAAGAGGACTAAAGTAATAAATCATCTTGAAAGAAGTGTTATCATCAGTATAGCTTTTAATTCAGTATGACCACAAAAGACACTAGTATTATCAGCTCCTAAGGTAAATTAAAGAAGAAAAAGATTCTGCAGCTACACCTACATTAGTAAGTAGCGCAGCCCAATGGGAGATCCACAGAACAGAACAGTGCCAAGGACACTGTCCCATAGAGAAACAAATCAAAATAATATAGGTATATTCATAACAAAGTTTGGAACTTTGAATTACAACTAATAAAGTCTCTCCCATGGATCGAGTACCTTTTTGTAGTCCAGTCCTGGGTCGCATCTCTTATTTTAGTTGCCCCAAAAATACCCCCAAGTTCATGCCCTCGGGCTGCTTCGCAACTTGAGTGAAAGCCTAGTTAAGTGGGGAGAATCAGGAGAAACCCTTGGAAAGTGATTAGCAATCTAACTCGGACACAGCTACTTAGTCCATGAGACCAGACTACTATATTTACCAGAAAATGCAGAGAAGCTCTGCTGTTGTTTCCTTAGCAGTGTCACTCCTGGGATCCCACCTCCTACAGAGCATCCCAAGGCGATGTTCTCGAATAAGAGAACTTACTCTGCTCTTTGCAGCAGGGGCAGAAGCCCAGCATCGGTTAGCATCACAAAGTACAAACAGCTCCCGTAGTACACACTGAAAGGGAACTATTGATTTCCTGAATGAATGTGCTTTTTATTTAAGCGCAAATTTGCACATTCCTAGCGTTGATTCAACGCTAGCTGCGCTACAGACTTCTCCCAAATTCGCTCTTTACATCTCAGATTCCATATACACCAAGGTGCTAGAAAGATTATTCTGGTCAAGAGCTCCGAGGTGACGCAAGGCATTATTTTTATTGCAAATGCTAAATGCGGAATTCGTATTTTGATTCTGTGCACACGAAGAGGAGGGCAAGAATATAAAAATGCAGAGGAGTACCTTGTGGTGTGCCAAAGTGCAGCTTCACAGGGAAGCTACTGTCTTTCAGAGAAGAACTGTCAGATACACGTATAATAAACCACAATTGTGTTCAAAGCTAATGCTAATATGGCTCAGTGGGAGACTAGTTTTAAATGTCATATTTTCAAGCCCTTCTCTAAACTATCTTTCCTAGAGAATACTTCAAGGGAACTGGCAATATAATGAATTCCTTAGGCCTGATTTTCAGAGCTATTAAGTGCACCTATGATCACAAGTGCAATAGGAGATACAGACAGATATTCAGGCTTATCCTATCTAGATAGACAGGTTGTATAAATACTCTATTTAAAGTATTCCCACCCAAGCGGAAAGGAAGCAAGACAAATCAGCTTGAATTAGGATGACTACGGCAGGATGACATCTACTTATCTACCTGAAGCAAACTAGTTCAAAATTATATGAAAAAACCTGCGTATTCTTAAGATTTATACACCTTTGCATCCAACTACGATAAACACATACTAACAATAGATAGTAAAAATAACATAAAAATGAGTTTTGGTTATAATCAAAAGCCAAATTACACAATTTATATTGTATATATACAATTGCACATACTTGTGAAGTGTTCTGATTCTCGGTGGAACAGATTCTCTAAGGGAACTCAGAGCACAGCTATTCTAGAACAAACAGGTGATTTAGTTTAATTTGTTCATTTTTGACATATCAGTCTTGTTATTGCCTAGAAAATATGCACATGAATTTAAAATCTTATTGCCATAGAAGAGCTTCACCTGTATCTCTCACTATATTTCATTGTTTCCTCTTGCAGGTTACTCCTCCTTTCTCTCTTGTTGGCCATTTCACAGCTGCAACAGAGGAAAGGCTGGTACAAAGAAAAATATCTGGCACTTTGCTCTGAGAGGATGACAGTGCATCAGACTGAGATGGAAACAGAGGAAGTTTCATAGCAGAGGAGCAGTAACTGAGAGCCCCTGGCCCCAAGAGCTCTGATTTTCCTTTAAGTGGAGTTTGATGAAACAGAAATCCTGCTCAGAGCTGTTCATCACAGCTGGAGTAAACAATTGAACATGAGCCTCCTAGATGTTTAGTCAACAGGGAGCTGTCTGCCTAACGTGCTTTAGCTGAAAAATATGAGATCTCAGAGACCTAAATGCATATCTATTCAGGATGTGGGACATCAGAACAATCTGACATTTGAGGAACAGAGTCCATAAAAGCTCATTATTTAAATTAAAACCTCTGTTCCTTATGTATTAATAACATCTTTGTAAAACCATCTTTTTAGATGCCAAAGTTTCATCTAAGAAGAATATGTAACTTTTAGAAGTGATAATAATTTAGGCCTAAATGTTTTCAGAATGTGAAAGGCACAGGTGTACTGCCCCACCCCACAAATTTCTGCTAAAGAAAAACAAGAGCTAAAGAACAGGTAGACGGTGACAATCAGACTCCTAATTAAAGGATAAGCAAAAGGATAGGCTGCAAAGCAAGTTATTCTGAGTATGATATTCCCCTTTGTTCCTCAGTATAAATAAGACTGCTTTCTCCTCAAATGTCACAGCATATTAAGTGCCAGGAGAGAATTATTTTAGCATATGATGAACAAAACAATACAACCCCAAGGAACTAATGTGACAAAACTGTCCACGAAGTGAATTGCTGTTCAAATTCCAGATAATACAGGCTCAAGACTGCTACCGTATGAATACTACTGCAGAGGCAAAAACCCCATGACATTTAATACCTTTCTCATTTGTTTTGATACACTCAAACCACTTGTAAATGAAGGTCAAAGTGACTTTTCCAAGTATCACAAGGTATCTAAGAAATCTGGGCATCTCAGTCTAGGTTTGTAGTACAAACCTGTATTCCTGAGCACAGCCCCATAAACACAGGCAAAAGAAAAGCCAGTGCTGCTCGGACTGCCCGTTCTTGGGTATCCTCTTTCAAGACACCATCACGAAATGAGACTATTCCCATGTCTTACTCTGCCAATACCACAGCTAATTACCTCCATAGTCTTCCATCTTATCGAGGCGGGGTTCAAGATGCGATGTCGATGCCAAGAAATGTCACAGGCCTCCTCTACTGACAAACTGTGTTAATGTGTACAGACCAGGATTTCACAGGCTGCGGCTTATCCTCGAGTTTTGCAAAGGGAGATGGCATAAGATTAATTCCCAAAGTGTTTGAAATCTTTAGCATTCTAATGTTCAGTCTTTGCATTGTGCAGAGCCTTATGAAAACTATTAGTTATAATATTTAACTTCTACATAAGAAGAAATTAAATTTGCTTTCTGGAGGAATGAAAAGGCCATGTAACTACTAAATGCCTAACTATAACGCTTTCTATATGCTTCCTGACCTAGAAACAAACTAAAATTCACTTGACTTGCCAGGCTTCAGTTATTTATTTATTTAAGAACACACTTGTGTTATCTTACTCAAAACACAAAATATTTCCAAAATGTATTTTCAGACTTACTAATCTCTTCCATGAATATGATTAATTATGAGGTGGCTAAATCCTCAAGTAGTCCAAGCGACAAATGAAGTACTTTTGATGACAGATTATGAATAAATGTCCTCTCTGTGATGTACCAAAATAGACCACAAGCACAGTTGTTTCTCTCACTGATCATTAATTCAGATCAAATTAAAAATCTGTTGGTCTTCACTGCTTTATGACAAAAAAAAAACAGTGCCAATGGTTGCCCTGAACTAATTTTACTGACAAATGCTTGGCATCACAGTCTGCTGAAACTTCAGATTTAGTGAAAACCTAACAGTGTTTTGATCAAATCTGAAATATGCCCAAACACTTAATTTCGTAAAGCATCTGTTACACACTGACTCTTCAAATGCTAAATAGTTCAATGCATGTTCTTCTTCTGTTAAAAAAGTTCAATTTATAATATCCAAAATCTTGTATGACATCCTGAGAAATATGGAAAACAGATGCAAAATTTATTCTGCTAGACTATCTTTAAAGCTAAGCTTCTCTTGAAAACAAAGATGTGTTGTTATCTTTTAACACAGTTGCATTTATCTGTGGCAAGAAAGTGGAAATTATTGAATATTCCATTAGTGATTATTATTTATATACTAGCAGTAAGTTATGAAGCTAACTGCATACTCATTTCACTGGTTCAGATCTCCACTATCAACGCCCAAGCAGAATTCTTAAGAAGCCTGTATTGGGGTATTTGTACAGAAAAGCAACGATGTGTTTTTACCTGCAGGCCCACGTAAGGACGAAGGGGCTCACAGATGGCAAATGGCCGGTGGAAGTGGACAATGTAACCTGCCGTCTGTGTGCTATTGCAACATGAGTTTGCACAGACACCGTAGCAAATTTCATCGCTCCACGGAAGAATTCTTAACAGAAGGCAAGGCTTTCCCTTGGAAGTGAAGCTAAAGCAACTTCTGAAGTTCTAAGGATAGCACCGATCCACGCCTTTCATATCACTTTAAACGTGCTTTGTTGAAGATAACAGAAGAAAGTCTCCTGAGACTATGTAGTCTCATGTGTGATTATTATTCAGCAGCATATACTTGTCTAGATCCTACAGCGCGCTGTATTATAAATCAGTATTAGTATTCTGCTATCTGACACCTCCTGAAAACTGACTGGATCTTAGGGGACAGTCTTTGCTGTAAATGATTTATTCAGAGCTCCACTGCTTGCTTTTCTGTTCTCAGAAAGAGCTAGAATGGCTAGACCCTTGTGGCACATTGCTTGATTGGACTTAGATTATTTCAATCTCTTTGCTTTATACCTATTAGCTTTGTCAGTACTCAAAATGTAGCTTAAAAATAAAAGATGCTTAAATAAAGGAAAAAAGTACTTTCCTTACATATTAATGACACCTTTGTGAAATTATCTTTTTAGATGCCAGAGATTCACATAGCAAGACTAAAACCTCTTTTAAAGAGACTAGGAAAAAATAAACCAAACCAATAATTTCTTAATTACTTTTCGTTTCTGGTTATATTGTTTATAACCCAGTGTACTGCCAGCTGTTTGATGTAAAAAAAAAAGTATTTCTCATCTCACTGAACTTAGAATCAATGATATATCTCCTCTGGACCAACACTTACAAAAATTCTTTTTATGTTTGGCTTTTTTTTTATGTATGGATTTCTGTCTTTTTTTTTTTTTTTTCCCTGTTAGTTAATTTTGAGAGACAGTCAAACATCTGATAGAAACAGTTACGTGGAGAACAGAGGTCACCACTGAGCCTTTGACTCAATTTCATTGCAGCATTAGCCTGATTCTCAGCTTGGTATTTGATCCGAACATCCCTGACAGTCATGTTGTCTACAGGATGACTCAGTATCACTGGAAGAAGAAGGAAAATTCCCAAATAGGTGTCCATTAATTTTAGTCCCCTATTTTCTGCTACTTCTTAGCCAGATATGGATTGGAGGGGAGAAGAAATAGTGCCCACATTGCCAGGCATCATCAGTCTGGGAAAAGGCAACTACCATCCCAGCCACCTACCAGCTGGAGGCAGGAACACCACGGTACCTACACTGGTCCTCCAGCACATTTCACTGCAGGATTCTGCTAACTTCTTCTGGATGGGTGCAAGAGATGAGATGTTTAAAAGCAAACTTTAATGCCTTAATTTGTTTCCAAGTCAGTTTGTTTCTTCCTAGGAAAGAGCAGATGGTAAAGTGTCCTCGGGTGGCAGCTGAGTTTTGGTGCCTGTTCCTTAAGATGTCTATGTCCCAGCCTAAACAGGGAGGTCAGCAGGCTTAAGGGAAATTCAATTCAGTCATGGGTCAGGCCAAGTCTTGAGCCACACTGGCATCACAGGACGTAGTCTTAGAGCTTGCTCACCCATCAGCAGCCACCAATGACTGCCATCAATATACTGAAGTTCCCTAAATTAAAGCCTCACAGGCAGCACAGACAGTGTCATTACATTTGATACCGTTAAACTTTCACCAGGCTAAGAGAAAAATCTAAAGTAACTGTCTCTACAACAGAGGCATTTTGAAAAGCTAGCACAGCAGTTCACAAACGTGTTTCATATTAGTAAAACAAATTCATTTTTGCAGCCAAACGTGGCATTGCAAATTGTTGCGAGATGGCCTTTACAAAGACAATAATAAATCACAAATACCCTTAATAGGATAATACTACCATGAATGTGAAGAGAAATAAGCATCTGTAACCCACAGATTAAAAAAGGCAGCATATTTAATATGAAATAATGTAATGTAATGCCAACATGAGACAAGAAGATTATAAATTTCTTCAATTAGTCATACATCCAAACCATGAATACAAATATTCAGTATCAGCACTCTGATACATAAAGCATATCAGAAAATAGGTCAAAATAAAGTGTATCAGGATTGCTCAAACAAATGACAGTAATGTGAAGCTAATGCTTTTTCTCCCCCACCCCTTTTTTTTTTTGTATACTATCAAGATGTTGAATTTTGGCTGTATTTACCAAACAACTTCACTATCTGTTACATTCCTTTTATTATTATGCTCTTATGAGAATAACGCTTCCAAGGCATCTAAAAGGTTACTCCCAATTCCTCTTTCTGCTTGAGGGTGGGGAAAGAATGGGATATATCCTCTCATAAACCAGCCAGCATTGCAAGATAGGAAGGACCTCCAGGAGATGAGTGTTTTCCTTTAATTATTAAGTTCTGATTGTCCAGTACATAAAAAAAAAAAATAGAACAATCTGAGCCTCATCTTATATAAGAAAACACTCTACACATTGAAATCCATTTCTTTAGGTCCTTTGTTTCTCTCCCATGGCCATCATTATGCAATAGCCAAGTGTAGGAACTCCCAAAGGTAAATATGATTAAGTAAAAACACTGGTTGTGACCAGCTTTCCGTGACACCAGATTGACTTCCAGCACAGCCTCATGCCTGCATTTCTTTCTTGTAGGGATCACAGATTTCCTGTACTAAGATGCGTGAATTGATACATTTTTGTGAATCAAAAACTGGCAAAAACACTCTTACCAAAATTGTTCACCTTTCAATTCATCCTGCTCTCATACTGGGGAGCTCAGAACCAATATTCTAAATGCAAAGCGTGTGCAAGTGAATGATTCTAATTGTAAAGATACCACATGAAAAGAAACTTCATCTCCTGACATCTATTCTCCATTCACCATTAATAATTCCAAAAAAAATATCCTGGCACCAGCAGTTTGAACTCCAGCTGGTACTTATACTGACAATCGATTATTATAAACCTTCGCCAGTCAATCACAAGGACTTGAAGGTCTTTCGTGTGCCAACTGAGCCAGCACCTGCCTGCTCTCTCGGTAGCAGCACTGGCACTCACGAAACAGAGTTCTGTCATTTTTCACCCTCATTCTTCTCAGCAGTTGCTGCTAATGAAAATGGTAATCAAGCGACCTCTTTTAAGTAACAATGGGGAAGAAAAGTAGAAATTGTGATATCCAAGCTGTATAAAATAGTTTTGATTTAATTTATTTGCAGATTATTAAAAATTTTAGCAACCCCATCCCCCAAATAAAATAAAATTTTAAAAAGATATAAAAACAAAAGCCTATAGCTTACAATTCATGGTGTCCCAAAAGATTCAGCACTGATTTTGTGCTATAAGAACTGGGGACTTCACATTTAATATTGTTAAATTTTATGCCAATAATACTTACATACCACTTTCTAGACTGTCTTTGTACTTCTGCTTCACAACGTCACGTTTTTAGAGAACTTACTTTATATGTTTTCATATGACCCAACATCGGGTAATCAAACATTACATACAACAGATCTTGAAAATAGAACTTACTTTCAGCCCAAGACACTGCCCTGTAACACAAGAACTCTCATCTACCATGATATGAGCTTTGCCTTCTTCAGTTTAACAAATCATTTTCCACAACCCGCCCCCCCAAGAGATGTATTTCTGAAGATCAGATGGATTAGGTCTATGCCACTATATTTGCTTAAAAATATACTTTTCTTTTCAAAGAAAACTGGAAAGAAATCTTAACCACTGGACATATTAATTTCTTGTAAACCCATCAGTTTTATTCCGCTTCTCATTAATGTGTTTGCATCATGTAATTCCAGCCATCAGTTGTTCATACTTAAATTTGTTATCAATTTCATCTGTCTCTTTGGATTTGGGAGATATTAAAGGTTTGGGGAGATAAATTCTCCAAGTCCCCTGACTTCTGCACACAAAATCCCTGAGCAACGACTCTGCATTCCAGGTATTAGTGGCTGTTTCTTTGCAATACCACTAGCCATTTTGTCCGTCATTGTATCCAAAATCACTAGCCTTACTGAAAACTGAAATTTTTCCCTTTTAATCTTTTTATATGTAGCACTGTTTTCTCCAGATATCTCTAAGACAGCCTGATAATTAGCATACATCAAATGCATTGCTGGCTGTTACCAAAAATAGGGCTCCTTTCAACACGCTGAAGGCAACAGTTGCTGACAGAAATTAAGTAGCTGTTTAGATCTTTGTGATATCTTCCATATTTCAAGAGCTACATCACGGTGGAGTTTTTAGTTGCCCTTTTCCAATCTCTTATTTCCCCCGATTCCTATTTATGCCTGATTATAGGAGATGTTCCATACTTGCTCCTAATCAAAAGCCTTTAAGAGAAATTCCCTTAACTTAGTCTGTTTTGGTTTTGGTTTTGCTTCAATTGTTCTTTTTTTTCTAACTAGTTTTAAATATCGTAACACATGATTTAGCAATATATGGCAAGAAAACTATTTATAGATGATATTCCTAATAATGCTCTGAAGTGCTGCTTTTTTTGTCTTTAATTCTTGTAGCTCTCCAGCTGTGAAACAAATTTCTTTTTCTAAAATATTACAGAGGCTCAGAACTACAAGTACAGAATAAAAGGCAGGTGCTACTCTCAATTCCCAGATACCTTGCCCCGGAATGCTGTAGTTACACAAGATTCACGCATAACATGATTCAGTGTGTGTGTTCCAGGAAGAAAATGGAAGTGACTTGAGGTAGATCAGAATTACTGATTCTCCAAAGGATTTTCTCTATCCTCTCCTTTGAGAAAAGGTTTATTTTAGTAAAGACTGAAGCTCACTCGCAAGAATAAGAGCAGCTCTTTTCTTTAAAGGAACTCATCCCCCAGCTAAATAGTAATACAAATACATCCTGACTGCTATGAATTGCTTCTCAGCATTGATTCACTGACTGCCATTTTATAAATTGGTCAGTTGAAATTCTGCAGAGCAAGTGAGGCAAAGCATTCTTAACTGAAGATTAATACTGACACGTATTTCTGCCATAGGAAGAAAACCAAGGGAACACAGCTCTAGATTATCCAAATTTGCAACGTCTGGTATTTCATCAGAAAACTTTGTACAACGGACTCTGTGTTTCTGAAGAACAGTATTTGTTCTTTTATTGAAATGTTGCCATCAGAAAGCATAGTTTGTTCCCATCCATAATTCACAGTTCCCTTCAGAAAAGGCAGAAGCTGACTGTTCAAATATATTGAAACTATCATAGCCTGCAGCACCTGCTGCAATGCATTATTGATATTCAGCAGTGGCACTGACGCATTTCTATGAGCATATGCTTTCCTCTACGTTGGAGAACTCTTAACTGGAAAGACATTTCCTGTCGACTTTCTTTTTCGGATATTTTCCCAAGATGGATACTTGAAAAGGAAGACCTCTGGACAATCTGAATTTGAGGATAGAGTATCTTGAGGATGCCTCCATTTTTGTATTTTTTGGTTTCCTTTTTTCATAACCCATCTTTTCCTTTGCTCTGCAAGGGATGGGAGACAGGTCAGAGGGAGGCAGCAAGGCTTGCAGAGCTGTGCCCTCGGTCGGTGTACTCAGACCTAGCAAAGCTCCTGTAATTCTACAGTTAGTATGTACTTACGGGATACTTTCTATACACCTCATCCAGCCTCGCTGAGGTCTGGCCTAGCACCTCCCATTTTTGATGCGGTCAGTCAACTATGTGTTTTCTTGGGGACTAGAAGGAATTTCCCTTCTTGCTAAATTAGAATAAGGCAGGGTTTTCCTCTCAAGATAAAGCACAAGCTCAGTTCTTTGCTGATTGAGAACTACCTAGCCCGTTCGAAAAGCAGTTCAGGTTCCTGACAGAATATGAAGTGCTCTGCAAAATTTGCAGTCGTGTCTCATTAAGACTTAATTCAAGAAAGTCTGCTGCCAACACTTGGTCCTTTAGATTACATCACTCATGACATCAATATCAGAATGGCAAAAGACACAAGCAAAAATGGGAGAAATGAATCTACAACATGTAATTTATTGCTGCAATTTTTAGATCCCAAGTGAGTTAATTTTAAAAAGCTGCTGGGTAATTATTTTGTGGTTTGTTTTTTTTCTTCTTGACTGGAACAATGAATCATTAAATAAGTGAGAGCTTGAAGACACCACGCTGAGGAGAATTGTCTAGCATCAGTAAGCAGAGAAAAATCTGATTCCGATAGCAGCCTCATCAGTTACTACATAATTTAAATGGAAGCTGGATAATCCTAAAGGGTTTTAGAATCTCATCTAAACAGCACCATTACTCATTCTCCAAACATTTTATTGCAATTGAAGACCGCTTTTATGCTCTCAGATAAATTTAACAGGACCCCTGTAATTTTATTTTTATGTAAATATGTGTGCCCCATATAGAATAAAATGGTTCACTGCTAAGAGTTGAAAGAGTGTAGCCTTCTACAATTCTTTCTGCATAGCACGTGAGCACTCAAATCTTAGACCAATGGACTACTTTGAATTGGAACAGATCCATTCGTCTCTTTCTTCTGCTTCCTAACTGATCAGTAATTACTATTTATAATGTTTACACTCCGAGTTTAAGAAGCATTCAAAAAATATTTTAAGCAGACATTGAAGTTTCTAAAGTATGACCCTTGTCTTCCTAACCCCGTGCCACATCTCCTATACCTACTGTTCACTCGCACCAGGCTTCCTCTTCACTGAAACCCTAATGACTAATTTCATGCTTGAAGTGAAAAGCAAACTCCCCGGGTGAACAGCAGCAAGCACATCGGCTTTGAAGAGCTTACAGCTCTCCCTGAGAAACCCACCCAGGGAAATAACTATTTTGGTTGAAACAACGAGCTATACGTTACTGCCAAAACAAAGCTCCTGCCAGGTTATGTACACTGTCATTTATTCAGAAAACCAGAATTTTCCTAAGTCAGTTAGAAAGTGTTCTGATTTAGTCTTGATTGTTACAGAACTCAAGACAGTAACATCACAGAGATGAAAATTTTCTCGTACATTCACAATCTAATACTCTGTTAGGCATCTCAGGACATCTGTTTACATTCTTAGCATGTAAAAAAGAAACACTACCGACAAGCTTCATTTCTTGAAAATATTCCAAATCCATCAACAAAAATGGACAGAGAACAGGGAATGATTACGAATTACAAAAGTCTAGTGACATAAAAATGGGCAAGGGCTATAAAGGTTCAAAGCCCAATCAAGCTCGCTCTGCACCATTACCAGCTTCCTGAACGGAAAGGAGGGACAGTTTCACTACTTGAGAAGGACGAGATAACCTTGAACTCCATTCAGTTTATGGTGCATGCATTCAGCCTGTCAAGAAATACATGCATCCTGTTCATTTTTAACTTCTGTGAAAAATTTCTGTTGGAACTCATTACTATTTTTAATATCCAGGGACTTGCAAGAGAAGAGAAATACAGTGCAATGATACTCACGTTTGACCGTGTTCCAGTTGCAGAAAATAAGTGACAAGATGATATTCATCCAGGGCAGAGCAGATGCAAGTAGTCTAGTGCTAAATGTTTTAATGCTGTTAGTACTTATTGTGCCATGCTACAACTACAAAAAACTTTAGTGTATTTATAGCTGGGAAATTTCCCCACAGTTGTGTGCAAAAACACCTCAAGTCTTCCTCAGAAGAATTTGAACCAAAAGATGGCCAGAAGTGTTACACCATGGAAATGTAGTTGGATATGGTTCCCAAATTAAAATCTTCAACTAAAATGTGTATTACATAAAAAACCCCAACCTGGGTGAGCTTTGCTAAGCATCAGCTTTGGCTTTTCTTTTCTCCACACCTCAAAAAGAATGTCTAAGATCATCTGTGGGTTATCCACTATGTCAGGAACATCCTAAGCAACAGCTAAAGTAAAGAATTGATAAAATTTTTTTGAAGACAATGTCTGTAGAAATGGATTATGAGACTGACCTACTGCCAAGACCTCCGCAGCAATTGGAGGTAGCTGAACCACAAATGCGTCACTATCATAAAACAATTTTCAAAATGACAGTCTGTGCAGTTATCGCGTTTCTAAGAAGCCTTCTTAGTCTTTTGGCCACGTAACTCAGGCATAGATTACCAGATGAAGAAAGGCCATAGGCACCTGATCTCTGTCAGCACTGGCTAGCACGTGGAACGATCCTGGCTGGCCTTAAATACTTCCTGGGAAGATTCAGACATAAGTTCAAAGAACAAAAGTAGAGAAACTCTAGTTTTCTAAGCCCTTCACCATTTGAAGAATTCTCCCGGAAGCTATGATATTTATCACAAGTTTAGGACGAAATTAAAAGTAGGATGTCTACTGAAATGAGGATTATATCCCAGAGCACTCATATATAGAATATTATATACTAAGCACGATAAATAAGCGGCAAGAAAGGCAAAACTCAACATGAAACCATCAGTTACTCATCACTTATTAAAAACAATAATAAAAAAATACTAGAGTCAATTCACAGCTCACAGAAGTACACATTTTTCTGCTCTTTAGATTAGCACATTAAAGAGAAAGTTCAAAACTGGTATGCTCGCTGGTGGATGGATTCCCTCCTCTGCTTTCATTTCCCTTGCTCTTACTTCCTCTCACCTATGCCAAAGTTACATTGATTGTGAGACTATTCGCAGCGACACGTTAACACGCAGATCTATTCATAGTTCTGGGCTGTAAGTGAGCTTTCTCGTAATGAAGAAGGAATAAGTTCATCTCTTGTGAGCAGACTACATAAAATGTCCTATCTATTATTCTCATTCCCCCACACATTTAAGACAAATGAGTCGTAGTTCCGAGTAAATGGAATTACAGGTGACTGTACTGATTATAGGTTTATTACTATTTGACCTATCAGCTTTCTGATTAGGATTCATCAGCTCACTGGACTAAGAAATCTCATTATATATATTATTCTTCTAAGCAGTTCGTTTTGAGAGAAAAACATCATGTCTCAATCAGATGAAACCAAATACACACAGAAAGGTTTCAGCCTGGCAGAGTTCTGTTTAATTTTTCATTATGTAGCGCAAAAAAGGTTTGCAATAAGCAGTTACGCTGCAGTATTATGTGGCATTAAGGTGTCAGTGGCATGCAGTCAGAATCCAACAGATACTAAGGTAAGTTCAGGATAAAGATCTGTTTAGGGTAACATGATAAGGGAGTGTTCTAAACAGAAGTGAAAGGAGTTGCATACCGGTTCCTGCCATAATCAGGAAATTCTCAAACGGTCATTTAATCCATTTAGTTTCTGCCATCAGAGTGATGCCAAGTAAACTTCTTGGTGCCAGCAATCTGGTCAATGACTACAAACCAGATGCTGAGAATAAATCAGCAAAACAAAACATCTGTATAAAAGCAATCCTTCCAGAAACAGGCTAAGACAGATTAAAATTAATTTTGTAAGATTTCTCCATTTATATTCTCTAGACCAATTCTTGTCCAGAAACATCCACAGAAGCACCTTCGCATCTACTTATTATTATGTATGCATTTCCTGCTTATTTACATAAAACTGCTCATTATTTTTCATTAACAAATAGAACCAGAAACAAAGCACATTTAAAACAGAGTTAATTTGTCTTACAAAAGTTGGCAATATAAAATGAAGCAACCTCTCTATGTACGTTAATCTTTTGGCTCAGGGCATTATGCCACATGTTAGCAAAATATTCTTAATATGGTGGTGCTTTAGCTACTGTAAGTGTATCTCAATCCACAGTAGAGTAATTAGGGAAACAGATTAAGCACTCAAATTACCTTCTCTTCCCTCTCCATGATTCCACCACCACCCCCCTGCATCCCACCCCATTTGGTTTTAGTTTTTGGTTGGGTTTCGTTGCGGGAGAGGATGGGGAGGTGTTAAATGAAGTTAGAGTTTTACATGGAGTATAATTTTGATCTGCTATTCACATGTATTTATAAACTGTCAGGTTTTATTTATTTGTTTTTATGATTTAGGTAATTATATGAGCAGCCTGTTTTCTTTCAGTTTTCCAGTCAAGCACCAGCTTTTGTTAAGACCCAGAATTCTGACTGGAAAATAAAGCAAAGATCAATACAATATATAATGGACAGAAAGAGAACGTGGGGATTTCTATCACAAGAGCAAGGGATATTTTCATTTGCTTCTTTCCAAGAACAGGTTTTCGAATGAGTAAGCTTCATTCAACTGCCTACTGTGAAACTCCCCAGCCATTTTCTCTAATGCCCTGTAATCCACTTTGTGCATAACATTTAGAATACCAGAATGGCAAACGCAGAACCTTGCAAGGATAAAAAAATAACAAAAAACCCCAAACCCAAAAACAAACAAACCCCTGAGAGATCAAAGTATTTTTCATCCAGATTTCCCGACGAAACATGGATAGCATCAAAACAGCAACACATTCATTTTGGGATTATGCAAAAGACTTTAAGCAACAAGAACCTTTGTCTGACAGATGGGAGTTTAAAGGTAACACTGACACACTCGTGTATGAAACCATTTATGAAATATGGTATTTCATCAACTGCTGAAGTACTAAGGACAAGACTGGATATTAGAGTATGGTTGGAGAAATGTGATTCCTTAAACACGTTATAAGTACAGCTTCTAAATCAATCTAACTCTCCACCTCTATTTCCTTTTAAACTTATGTAAATGCCAGACAGAAAAAGAATGTTCTGATAGCTAAGGATAAATACAACTCACAAATACTACTGGAATGCAAAAGGACACATCCATGTAAGCCACTACTAGTTTGGTTTGTAAAAAGAAGCAATAAAGGTAATAAAAAATAAGATTTTTTTTTTTAACTGGAGATTGGGAATATGAAGCTGCAACTCTTTCACCACAGGACACAGCTTCATGTCAATAGCATCATCTTGTTCTGGGTCCAAGAAAAGACAGACAACATTCCAGCACTGAATTAAAACTCTACCTTGTTTTACATGAGAAGGAGCTTCAGTGAGTTTGTCACTGGTGGCTTTTGGTAACTGCACATGCCATAGACATCAGGTACACTTGGTTATCATGACTTTTAAAATACAATTTATTAAATCTGAAATGGATATCAAGCCTTCCTTCAATGAGAGTCCCTCCACTCTCTCATTCCTCAAGTTTCAATTAATTATTGTTTCTTCAGCTCTTTTACAAACTCATTTGCAGATGTGTTGGCTGTGGTGTCAGCAGCTGTACCACACTGCAAAGTAAAGTATGTATTTGGAAATATTTCTGTCTATCTGTGCCAGAGCAATCTGCACGTATAAACTAAGCAGGGCCCTGCAGACCTCTACAGCCTCCGCTATCTTCGTTCTCCAAATGTAATGCTAGCAACACAAAAGAGCAGTATCTGTGTTTCTTTTCAGATGCCTGCTTCAGCAGTAGGCTAATGTAATCAACAAATAGCCCCAGGTTTCTCTATGTTTTTCTTTAAAATTGACATTCATTAATAATTCATTTCATAAATCATATTTGGATGCCATCATGAATGATGTCACCTTCAGAAGGAAAAACGATGAGTGACTTCCATTACACCTTTGGTAAAGTCCTCATTCTGTCTCGGTTTACACGTATCGGGAGCTGTCAAACCCAATTTCCTGTCACCTCCTTGTCAGAGCTCTGCTTGATGTCAGATATCAAACAACACCCTCGAAGCTCACACCACCACCTTTCACTTCTCGGAGACGGCGCTCCCTCCACCTTCTGGAGGATGCAGGGAAAAGGGTGACATTTGTGGTTTTGAATCAAACAAAGCAAGCTAATCCACCTACTCATTTGTAAACAGTTTGTTTAAAAAGCAATCCCAAATGATTAAGTACTAAATAAATAAATAAATCTGCAAACACCAGAAAATTCATCTCTTCCCGTCCTTGAACTACTTTCCGCAAACTTGGTAATCAGCAGCAGCTTTGTTCTGATTATAAGTTATTGAACGTGAATGTTTTGCATATAAATTCATCTCTATTTTTAAATTTAAATATACTTTACAGGGTATATTCAGACAAGCAGACTCAGACATTTGCCATCGGTACTGATGATAAAAAAAGTCTTTTAGAACAGCAGTCTCTGACATAAGTTATTTTCAAGGAAGTGAAAGTATACTTTATAAAAAGTATACTTTTCCATGAAGTATTCCAACTCCTTTTTAATATTTCAACTATTTCTAGCCTCTCTTATGTATAACATTAACCATTAAAAAAAAATCCAAGCAGGACTATCTTACATTAAAGTTGCCCAAGAGTAGATATTAATATTAGAAACAGAAATATTCTGTATCTATAAAACACTCTTATCAGCCCATGACAAGCCTGTAAGGCACATAAACAGATTTGTTTATGGAAGACGAGGTCCCATAACAAAAATGGGAGACACACAAATTCAGGGGCGTTCTGCAAAGCACTATATCCACTGCTTTCAGAAAAGAATGAGCTCTGCCTGTCTTTAGAGGTCAGATTTCTTTGGTTCCAACTTCAAGGATATAATTTTCAACTGCTTTATCTCTGCATTTACTTAAGCTTTGCATGGCGAGAGAATTGCATTCACCTGAACCCAGCTACACAAAATAGTTGGTATGTGGTCATTACAGCATGTCTTCATTTTCACTTCATGGTCACTTCTGCAAAATTTATCTTTTCTCAAATTTGTCTGAGGTATTCTGATGCTCTTCACTAACATCAAATCTACATTCTTTTGAAGCAGAAGTATTTTTATGATGAAAAGCATTTATAAGAAGCTAAGAAAGAGAGACATATTGCAAGTAAAAAAAAAAATCTAATCACTAAACTAGACTCTTTTCTGCGCTCTCCCATTAATGCCACTTTTAATGAAGAGTGATGTTAGCTACAGAAGTTGGACCACATTCATTCAAAATGTATTTAGTGATTTATTTATTTTTTTACTCTAAATAATGAACCAGTTTCTACTACCATTGATTTATGCAAGTAAAAAGCTTTTCAAATTCACAGAATTAATTACCAACAGACACCAGCTTCATACAGGTGAGTGAATACATCTTCAGAGAAGTTCCTCGGAATGAAATAAGAGTAGAGGCATAGCTCCAAAATTCACTGCAGTTCTTAAATTCACAGTTATTAAAATGTTAGATGTAGATTTGATCACTGGCTCCTCCTGCTCCATGGGCCTCCTGGTAAGCAAAGAAAGTCTGTATACTGCTGTGTAATTATGGCAACCCTGAAGTCATGCTATACTTCAGTATAATAAGTAACAGTTCCCAAGGAATCACCTCAATACTGGCAGGAAAGAGAGAACAATTGTTTGGAACAGTGGACCAAGAGCACCAATGTGAGCACACATCTTTCTGTGACGTGCAGCAGAAAAGCTCTGTAAGAGATGGGCTGCAAGTAGGCTGTGATAAGATCTTTGTTCTGTCCCCAAGACTCTAGTTGTCCTTTTATTTGCAGCTACGTGAAAGTGAAGTGACTTTGATGACTACAAAAAGTTATGAAAGAGTAAGACTGTTTTAAATAGGGAGAACAGGAATTGAGCTCTTCGTGTTGGGACAATGTCAGCCCTGACCCTGAGGCTCCTCTGTGTAGGGCTGATCCCTCAAGACCTGCTAAAACAGTCACTGATTAAAAAAAAAAAAGAAAACAACAGGAAGTGCAAAAAGGAAAGATCTAAGAATCAGTGAATTTAGGTGAGTATCTGTCCCAATTCTGCTGGCTGGAACAAAGGAGGTATCATAAGAAACTTCATTCACAGAGGACCTCTTTGTAATATACTGCAGCAATGAAACTGCCTACATATCTTGACAGTATTCTACTGTAACAGATTTGACAGCACAGACTTGGAACTCAACTTCCAGTGAAGCTTTACCAGATCAGGTTGGCTGAGAATCTAGCCCATTTTTATAAGACTTTCAATTAATCACTTCTAATACAGTACAGATGTAGCAGATGGATCTCTGCAGAATTTCAGACCAGATTTTGGGTATAGAGAATTAGTTACATGTCATAATGACATTATTTCCAGATGTCTGAAAAAGATCTGAAGAAAACCAACATGTGGTGAGGGACCGAAAATACCGGGTACTTTTAAATATGCAGCAAGAAATACATCAAGTTTCAGAAAAGGGAACAGTTCCTTGGAAAGCTACAGCAATAAAATGCACAAGATTTTCAAGAGAATATTTTTAGCATCAAGTTGTTCTACACATTCCCCCACTTGAGAGGAGAAAATAAAGTCTCCTCCTTTACAAATTAGGTTAGAGAACGGTATCATATGTGGACCAAAATCCTAACAAAGAACCAGCATTCCCTAGTTTTAAAACACACAGAGGAATTGGTGCCAGATGATCATTTCTAAGTCACCAATGCTGTACACATTGACCCCAAAAGAGAGGAATTATTAAAACTGGCTATCTGCCTTCCAAAAGCAAATATTTAGCATGCCACGGTGTTATGTTTCTCCCCACTGTTGCCAACAAAGCAATCTTGCTATTGCAATCCTGATTCTCAGAGGTTCAGTTCTGAATCACAGCAGAGCACTGGTGTTGTGCTGCAGCTGCCAGTCAGGTAAGCCACATCTCATACGGTCTTAAGCTAGATCCTAGTCGTGCTTGTATTACAAGCCTTGGGCTCCTGAACAAAGTTATTTTCATTTCAAAGAAACCCATATAACTGCCAATGAAGATGATTTTGACATATATCCTGAAGGATCTGAGGTATGTCCTTGTTTGTACACTACCACTGGCATTTTATAATACAAAAGGAACATACATCTCTATAATATTACTTCCTGAAACACGTGGCATAAGACTAGAATACAGAAGGACAGAAAAAAGACCTTCCACTTCAATGAGATGGAATTACTTGCAAAACCAAGACAACCATCTCCTGACCCAAATAACCAGGCAACATAACAGACAGAATTTTGTGCTTCTCCATCTCACTGACAGGATCATCCTGCTTGTCTGAGACAACTGGAGTTCAAAATATGTTTTGAAACTGAACAGGAAAACATAAAAACAACCCCAGAGAAGCCTAACTAGAAGGTAACAAGTACAATGCTCCTGGAATTCATTTACAGATAGATCCAAAGTACCGAAAGACAGGCTGTAGCAAGTTTTCTATGGAATGGAATCCTATTAAATTAATCATTAGGAAGTCTTTGATTCTTCTGCGCTACATCATGCTAATAAGCATTGGTTCCATGTACTAAGTCCAAGGGGAGCAACATGCTGACAAGAGGTGAAAGCTTGATAAACACCAGTGGTAACACTTCCCAGTTGTATTGTTTGATCTGAAACGGCTTAGAAGTGTAGGACATTCACTTGGGAAGTCTATGGGTAAGATTAGATTAGAGAGAACTTTTTCACTGAGTGGGACTAATCAAGGGTCAAAGGTAATGCCATATGCACCTTCTATATTGTGGATAGCTTTATTAGAAATTATCTAAACAAATTCTAAGTAAGCTTTGTCCTTTTATTAATCTTATTTCTACATGATACTCCTGAGCTGCTTCTGTGTGGCTTTTGCTGGAGAGGTTTTGAGGTTTGAAAAGTTCTCCTAGGTTCTCCCAATATGAGTTTTAAGCAAGTAACCAGCTGACACATTTTAAGAGGTGACCTAATTTAAGATCCCTTGTGAACCATTAATTAATTCATCATGTTGATTTATTCCATCCATTGCCTGCTTTGTCTATTCCCATTACTTCCTAAGAAAATTAAAAATTCTTTTAATTATTAAAGACTAAAGAAGACCTATGAAGTCTTTAATTTATTAAACTATTTTTCATGGATTACAAACACACCATACACAAGTGGCTCCTCTATATTAGTTCCAATAGGAAGGTAATTCATGCCCCCAGTGTTCTAGAATAATCCACTCGGAGACTGAGTGTATCCTCTATTACTAATTCACACCACTGTTCACAAGATGTCAGTTGTAGCTTGTTCCTCGGACTACAGTCAAGAAAAGCAAGCTTCTTCAATGGACCTGTGATGTTTTAAACAAGGTTCATTATGTTGCAGAACAAAATATCTATTTCTGACTGTCCACTAAGCATGATACATTACTAACGCTTCAAGGAAACAACTTTAGAGGCAAGCTGTATTTTTAAAACAGAGCTATCATCTGTTGCTTATGTTTCAAAGCTCAGCATGTTCCAAATTTCAACTCATTTGGACAGCAAGTGGAGCTGGAAGGGTCTCTCAATGGAAATACAAGTGGGTCTAGTAATTCTCCAAGCTGCTCAACAAAAGCTCCCCCTAAGTGTAGAATTGAATCCATCTGTTACGTTAGCTGCTTCCCTAAAGGCAAGAGGAAAGTAGAAAAGCAGGGCTGAAACTAAAGAGGTCTTTTCCTACAACCCCCAGCCTATTATATAGATACTGTTCTGCAGTGAGATGGTATGGATAGCATTGCATTTGCATTAAAAGGTGAAAAAATAAATATATTCACTATGTGAACTAAATGCAACACTCATTTTATGCTTTCCCTCAAACTGTTCAAGTGTCTCCCCTGCCTTCCTAGATATTTAGCTCTCACTGTTGTTGAGAAAAGTTTAATTTCAGAAACGAGTGAATTCGAAAGGCTCAGAATCAGAGAGGAAAATGAAAGAAAATACAGTTTCCTAATTTTCAATCGCCTCCTTTTGTCACTTGTAATTTTTTTATTGTGGCTGAACTCAGTGATTTCATAAAGGTTCCATTTGATTGGAATAGTTATGGAGTGTTGCACTGTAAATGACTATGAGAGAAGCAGAAACCAAAGAAACCCACATAACTCCATGAAGCTGAAATTTCTCAGAACTCCTCCTCCAGCAGCTGTAAAATACCCCAACACGTATATTCTCATGAAGTGGAGAAAAGTAAATTTAGAAACTTCTGCATACAAAGGACAGTAAAAGTTAAGGAGTGAAATACGCTGTGATAGTTAAGCACACGAAAGCCTTTGGAGGATGCCCCCATTAAACAGCCTCGCTACACTAACATGTTTGGCCTCTAAATTATCCAGGTCACACTCTCCTCTCTGTTGTCCTGAGTGGGAGTATCCACACTAAATTAATGTAGTTCATTATATCTTTCTGAATACCTGTATGCAGATAAGCAACACAAAAAAGACCTAGGCTGATTTTTTTTGAACTTATGAGAGTTGGAATCCCCAAGATGCATGAGATTTAGCCTTGATTTGGTAGTTAGAGCATCCAGCTACCATTCTGCATGAAATTACTTTTTTGCTTGTTCAATATCATTTCTTGCCATATGGTGCATATATAACAACTCCTGAGATGGATTTCAAAATACGGGTGCTATGTGATCATTTTTTTTTAAACCACAATGCTCTACACATTATATAATGGCCACCATTCACTTCCCAGTTTGGCTTTCCTCTGCTGCTTCACACTTGTATTCAGATATTGTTATTACAGGAGCCAGAGCAGATCAAAAATTGAGGTACCCTTATGAGCAGAAAGCTTCAACTATCATGAAATGAGTCAGTTTCTATTAAACTGGTTTGGGTTTTCAGAAGAGGCTGTGCAATTAGCTACAATTTATTCCAAGAGTTTATTTTAATACAAAACAAAGTTCACAAAAGTGAGTTGTCTGGTGCATCTACACGATTTCACTCCAATTGCCAAAGTTCTCCCTAGATACCTTTGGACTGCTGTGGATTTGTTTCAGGTATTTTTTTTTCCTGTGGTTTTGTTTTTTAATCCATTGCTTTTTGTGTCTATTGTTCTTGTGGCACTAAAATGCTGAAAGGTAATGAAAAGCTTCTGGACTTAAAATGTTCAATGAGTAGTGGATTTAAGTAAAGTGTTCTAGATAATATTTTCTCGTTTTGATGGTTTACAGTTGTTCAAGGAGGAAGGGAAAAATAGAGTATTTTAAAGAGTAAGGCACAGTCCACTGAGCAGGTAACTCCAGCAATAAGATCTGTACAAAACCCATTTCCTGGAAATGCTGGGGCAGTGGTGGAGAGTGCTGGGTGTTGTTTGCTTTTGGGTTTGTTTTCTGTTTTGTTTTGGTATTTTGTTGCGGGTTATTTATATATTCCTTTTATTTATATATTCCTTTGGTGGGTTTGGGTTTTTGTGTTTTCATCTTTGTTGTCTGAAATGACAAACAAAGAAACTTTTCCTCCTTTTATATATAGCCTGGCATCTGTCCCTTCTCTTACGCATCTATTTCTGCTCTGAGACGACGGGGTCTAGTGCAGGCTTGAACAATTACTTAGCAGCAGTGCTGCAACAAATTGAGCAGCAACACAGCACAGTCAGAACAGTCCTTGCCCACCATTACCAACAGCAGGAGTCAGTGAGAAAGACATAAGAGGTCCAAGAGATAGTGTCTGTCACTTTTCAGCTTTCCACACCAAAATACACCTCACATATCAATGAAAGAGGCAGTCTGTGCAGGTTTCTGAAAAGTAGCTTAAAGTCTGCTCTTTGCCACTTAGAATTGGAGACGAGAAACATAAAGGACACTCACAGTTTCATTCTAGTATCTCTTCAGAAAACAACCTGCTAATTCAGTTCAGTTTTATACTTCATTACTTGCCAGATGCTGGGCTGGAGGAAAAGCACAGTCCTAAAGATATGCAGTGCCATTTCTGGAGTTCCTACCTGACAACACTCGTGATTTCTGAAGAAATGAAAATGCAGAGGTTTGGTGCATGGGACCCTTTGGTCCTCCATAAACATAAGGATTCCAGAGAATCCAAACTTTCAACAGTTTTCAACAAGGCTGTATAAAAACATATGTGTACATTTTTTCTTTCTTCCCAAAATTATCAAGAGATTAATCTCTGTGGTTCAAAATGTTTATTTTAAAATAAAATGAATCTCCACATATAAACTCTCTAATTTTAAATAGCAAGTGTTGCTTAGCGTTGCCATGTTGAACTACTCTCCCATGTGCTGCAAAACCTGACAGCTGCTAACAACAAATAAGGTATTTTCCCAACGTACAGACCCAGGCTGATTGCTTATATACAGCTGACTGGGGGTTTGGGTTCAGATAATTCTTGGCCACCTCCTGGATTTCTGGTTGTACTATGCAAGGGAAGTATAGCAGAATAAACATTTAGGTGACTCAGAGCAGATCCAAGTTTCTAGGTTATCAAGTTGCAAAGGTGTTCGCTTCAGAGCAAGTCTCCTGATTTGCAGAGCTAAAGTTGTGGTTTCTCATTGTCGTACAGTGACGCTCATTTTAATAACTTCACAATTATCCCCTTGTGTCTCAGGGAAAAGGAATAATGCTCCCTAGTCTTATTCAGTTACTGTTTAAATTAGAGCTGCAGTAAATCTTTGTAGCACGTAAAAGTATCTCTGTATTTGTATTTTATTAAGCATATTAAAAATGAAAATATCACGATCTGTTCCAAGATTTTATCTGGAGCATCTTCAACATTCTGTTCTTTGGTGGAATTAGACCTAAAGCTTTCCAATGTCTTTAAGTTGGTTTTTCCCCTGCGTGCCATGCTGGCACGCTGCCATCCTTTGTGGGGTGGGAGGGGGGTTGTCAGCTTCGCCTTTTCTAGCAAAATGGAGAGATACGAATGTGAAAAAGCAAACAAACTGTTTATATTCAAAACTGCATTCTTGAGGTACCCAAAAGATATTAAAAAAATCCTATGTCTAAATGTACATCAGTAACCATGGTAATAGATATTAGAAGAGCTGAGCTTCATTGGCTACAAAACCATTCTCCGAGCAGTGACGGGCTGACCCTCATCACCCTCGGCCTTTCCTCTGCCAGACTGAAAGGTCAACCTCTCCCCAGAGACCACGTGCCCATGAGTAACATCTACAGAGCCCTCCACAGGATCCACTCCAGTTTTTCAATATTTCTCTTAAACTGGATTCCGAGGGCCTCACCAGCACTCAGTGAGGGAGTACAGTAAATTCCCTTGGTCTTATTTTTCTTGTATTATCATTATTTTGTGTATATTTTCTTTGTCACTTACAATACAAGCTACATTAAGTAAGACCAAGAAAGTACAGGAGTTCTTCACAGGGCAGTGTACCTTTTAGTCACAAATGTCTGTAATGACTTAACTATCCAATGACACAGAAAAGTGGCAAAATTTCAAACCCAGTGCTGAATGTTTTCCAGTTTAGCTAGAGTCTGGCAGCAGCTGAGGGACAAAAAGGTACATTTAGACTGAGAATATCTCAGTACGTACTTCTACAGCATAAACAAAATGGAATAAAAGCCATTTCTTCTTCATTTTGCACAGCACTCTGTAGTATGACACTATCTGATTAACCAGGAAAAGCTGCATCTGTAAATGTGAAATGCAGAAGGCAGTACAAATATAAAGCCATGCTGAATATACTTCAGCTCTTTGAACTTGCAGAGATCTCATGTTGAATTTGATTATGCCCCATGCTTAGCCATAGGCTGAAAAAAGCCTGAAACAGATTATAGTTTTGTCTAAGATCCAATTACAAAGTCTTTTAAGATTCCTCCTGTCACATTCCAAACTGTAAAAGCAAACTAAATAAATATAGTTTATTTTCATGGGATATTTAAATGCTATTTTCTTCTAAAATTGTTTTGCTTCTAAAAAAATAAACCACAGTAAGTTACGATTTTGCATACAGCTATAAACAGCTATTCAGCTTTTAAATGTTATAACAAACAAAATATATCTGGCAAGGAACTGGAGCGCTATTGCTCTGTGCAAAACTTAAGGTACATCCTTAACAGCTAAACTGTACTGCAATCAACTGGGCCTTTTTTTACTACCACCATTAAAATGCTTCCCTAGTTTACCCACAATTTTTTATTTGAGAGAGATGGAGGAGGAGACAAAATGAGCAGACAACCACAAAAAGTGATTACAAAAGCTTTGCCTATTGCATTTTATATGAAAAAACATAATCTGTTATGCACTGCATCTTTCTCAAACTTAAAACTGGATGAACTTTTAATTATATATCACCATTCTGATTCTTCTCAAGTAGAGTTCAGGCATGCTGAAAAGAGTAAAGGGCTTATACTGAACCATTCTTGTGGTAAGGATCTCATCTGGGCCAGGACAACAATGCTTTGAGATGTGGAGATTCCCCTTATTTTAGGATTGTCTCCAGCACTGCTTTTATTTTGCAAAAGCAGCTCGTATTTGTCAATACCTTCTATGCCTCCCATATATGCTGTTAAATTCATGCAAAGATTTGGGGACTGTTTCTGTGATCACAGGAGGAGGTATCTCATTCCTTCCTACCTGGGAAAAGATTTGCTCAAATACTTTTCCCTTCACAGGGATAATTTTGAACAGTTTGGCAGCATGAAATATCCACTGGCACAGTTGGAAGCTGAATAGGTCGTTGACACAATACACTGATTTCCACACAGTAACTTTTTGTTGAGATTTTGCATTTCTTTGTAAACTCCTCAAAGTCTGGACCAATTGACTGTCGGAAAATATGACCAATCTGAAAAGTTTCTTGAAACCCAGGTACCTCAGGAATGCATTGCAGGTGGAAATCAAGTTAAGATCTGACTAAATACATCTATTGTGCCTTTTTTTTTTTTTTTCCCCTTCAAGTCTTCAAAATCAAAGTTGTTTTGTTAGCAGTTAATAAGGGTTTGTTGATTTGTTTGGGTTTTAAAAGAAAATGATTAAGTATTCTTAACAGATCATTACATATATTCAATTCTAACCACAGGTTTTTCTAGGTGAGACTAGAATGCATATTTTTGCAGAATTTAGGCAACAACTATGAATGTCTAATAATGCCTTTTACTTGTTGAGTAAAAACCCATCATCCTCAAGTGAAATAACGGAACAAAAAGAAAAAAAACCAAACTCTATTTTACAGCATCTGAGAGAAAGAGGCTGATTACTTGCAATTTGTTCAAAATACCTGAAACTGAAAAAAAGTTATTAACGTAATTACGGAAAAGGTAAGATTTGCAGGCTTAGAACCAAGCTTTTAACTACAGCCTTTTATTTATCCTAAACCAAATCTCTTACTAGCTTTAGTGAATGCACCCCAACTCTAGCATTCCTTCCACAAATCAGTCCTGACTTTTTTAGTCTCTCATTGAAAAGCAGCTGCTGCATTTCCTTAATCATTTTAATTGCTTTCACCCATACCTTTTCTCATTACATGATACGTTCTCGAGATGTAGCAAACAGAACTGTACACAGTGCTATAAAACTTGAGAGGGACAAGATTTCATACAGTGGTAAATCAAAGCTTTTTAGGCCTGAAGAGTCACATGCTGTGTGTAGGGGAATACACAGTGGAGCAGTACAAAAAGAAAGGGGGAGCAAATAGAGGTTTATTCATTAAAATTATCCTGCACGATGCACTTGATGCCCTTTTGTAAATAATCACCACATCGCAAGTGCTGTGTAAAAAATATGGAGATTTTAGTAGGGGTTACTAAATAATGAGATGTTAGATCATAAATACTCCAAAAGAGAAGAAAGCATAAAGAAGCTGTATTGCCATAGTCAAAATCATAGTTGCTCTGAAAGTCAAGAGCCTCAGACAGAAACTAATTACAAGATATTCAGAAGCTGAACAATGCTTTTTAGAGAACTCAGGTAAAACTGAAAAGAGTCACCTCTAACTCCTGCCTTCTCACAGGGACCAGACAGGAAAGAAACCATGCCAAAAGCTGTCAAGAATTCTTCATCATCTTTTAAGACTGCAGCACATCTCATACAACTGCTTCCTCCAGGCAGCACCTACAAAGTCTTAGGTCTAGCTACTTCAAACCCTTTGATTCCGTGCAACTTCAAACCCTACATGAACCTTCCTTCCCTTTCAACAAGGAGTATGTCTCCAGAAGGCAAAAACAACGCATGGGCAGTGACAAAGTCAAGCAAGTAATTTATAAAATATGGAAGTAAGATCATGCAATTTGTCCAAGGCATAACAGAGAGGAACAAGCCACACAGAAATCTTCAGGGTTGGCATTTTGCTCCACACCCCTGCAAATTACATGTACTCCATTTAGGATTGCGCTCATAAATTATGACTGACTGTAGCAAAGGTAAACATTTCCATAAAGAAATCCAAGTTAGTTAAGTAATATTTAATTTAAAATAATAATACAAAAAAAAAATCCAAGTAAATAACTCTGTGTGTCAGACAATACCAAGTTTGAAATATAAGGATATGCTTTTGGTAAGCAATAGATACAATGCTGATATGTTCAAAACTTGGGCACTCTATGTGGAAGACTGATGTGTGAAGAAAAGAGGAGTATGCTGTTCACATCAAAAACAGAGCTGGGGAGAGAGTCTGTATGGATGGGGTTTTAATCTTGCACTGCTTCCCGTGTGTCCGTCCCCAGCTAATCACAATGGATACAGCCTCACATACACACACACAGCCGACATCCGAGACTGCCAGCATACAGAACTCCAACAAAACCCAGGAAGAACTGAAAAGATTCTGCATCTCTAAGGGTTTTAGCCTTCTACCTCATTATGGGAGAATGTTGCTGACTCTTTGAAGAGCTAACTGCAATTTAACAAGTAATTTTACAGTATAATAATGTAACACTGGTGCTGTATCATAATGAAAAATCTCTATCCATCTTGCTGCTCCAAACAATTAAAAGATCTAAAGCAGCATTTCCTTTGTCTGAATGTCATTGGTGTCAAGGTCAAAACTCCTTTTACTTTAGTGGGCTCACAATGAATAAAACAAGGAGAGAGATATTCCTTCATGTGTTCTCCTTCATTATTAGCAAGATAAACAAAATGTTTGAGAAGATACTGCACAAACTTCTATAGGAATTCCACGTATATTTCAGTAGTTAAACAAGTAAACAAGTTCATTAGTAACATAAGGTTGAGTTATTTGATGTGACTTGTGACAAAAATATTCTTGCAAATAGAAGAAATATTTCTCTGCATCTCTCCTTAGGCTTATAAATGTGTCTACAAGCCCAAGCTTCCATATAACTGCAGAAATGCTTTTGAAGAGCAGAAAAGCTCAGTCTACGCCAATCAGAGGTAATTAGCATAGCAACTACAGACCTCAACCTGAAGATTAAAGCAGGCAATTTTTAAAATTAGGGTACATCCTGACTTTGCTGAAATAATAGTCACATGAGCACATGCACAAGATTCCTCAGCTACGTTAATATCACACCAACTTGTGCTTATCAATATGAATTGGAATCTGCAGTAGCAGAGAACTTTGCACTTCCCTTGATTTCTATTCAAGCTAAAGTATCATCGCCTCCAAAAATGTATACAACCGTTTCCTTTTTCCCCAGGAGATATGATTAGATCTACAGTTTTTCCAAGAGTAAAAGCATATAGCTTAATTTCATCTTTCAATCTACCCTGACTGTAACATAAAAGACAAGCAGATTGAGACTACTTTGCAGAATCACTTTAAATGAGCTGTATTCTTCTGCTAAGCAAATATTTATGGAATTTGAAGACTCAAAGTTTATGGTCACCTATACAGAGCTGGTAACTCATACAAGTTCAGCTACTCTGCAATGACAGAAATAGTGAAATATAAAATATTTGTTCAGCATAGAAATTTTACATTTTATAGTTAATATTTTTCCAGCACAGCAATTCATTTTGCAGATTAAAAAAATTTCTTTTTGGTCTGGCAAAAGTTAAATAAAATACAGTGTTAAGTATTTAAAATATGAGTTCCGAAGACCTTAATTTGTATTAATGCCCCCTTCTTAAAGTTTTTGATAGAATTCCATTCATAATGAAATGTTCAGATGTAATTATTTCTCTTTCTTCTGTGTGAATTATGAGAATTATTTATATACTCAATCTTAATATCATAGCTTCGTTGCCTAATAGGAAAAATCCACAGGATATGAATCATTCTGAGAAAGAATTAAAATCTTTTCTTCTGTTTTAAAAAAAAATAAAATAAAAAAGATGAAAAGATTTCTAATGACATAAAATCCACACTGCTGCAGGCTCTGCTTGCAAATCAGAGCTCTTGCTATGTAACTCAAAGCTACTGGTTCATACTTCTCCAATCCTTGCCTGTAAAGCTATAAACTGCAATGCTATAATGATTAGTTAATGAAATAGTAGAGTGATAATGAGGCTATAAGGAATGTAAGTTAAATTATTAATTAAAACAGGTAAAGAATAAGTAATGAAAGTAGGAAGTTACATGGCCCTTTTTGTAAAAGGATGGTCAAAAGATCTAAACCTAGCAGCAGTTTAGCACCGAGCCTTCAGCCTGCAGTCAGGTTGTAATGAAACTCCTGACATTACAAATACATTCATTTGACAGTTGTTCTCGCTCGTGAAATAATGGGCCACGCACCAAGCGTATTACAAATTGCAGATAAGCTGTAAAAGCCGTAAAAATTTCTACTGACATTTATTGCCAACGAGTAGCTTGAGGATGTTGATACATATTGATAACAGTCTGCTTTCTGACATTTTGAAAGTTTATGCCTAATTCACTTGCAAAATATGCAAAGATGATTTTTTTTTCCACCATACCTTCGAGTCACGATGTCATTGCAATATCCACCTGTATTTTTAATGGCTTGGTACACATTTCATGTGTGTTGTATATGCTTATCCCCCAAGAGACAGTTTCTCTAACAAGAGCAAAGCAAAGTTCTCATGAACATTCAACTGAATTGTAACTGGAACAAGAATTTGTTTACAAGTAGCTTATATTGTAGTCAATAAATAATAGTTACTATACACAATCCCTTGAGAGATGAGCGGATTCTGTGCTTGCCACTACATATGTCTATATGTGTCTACATATATGTATGTGACAGACAACTTCACACAGTTGAAATTCTGCCTGCACTGCCCCGGTTTTATTTATTGTTCGGAGGCTCCAAAGAAAGGCTGTGATTCATACAAGTGACTTTACTAAAGACCCGATTCTATTCCTCCTGAAGTAAACTGTACTTTTGCTATTGTCTTTTCTAGCAGAGAACAACTCAATGATCAACTCCTAGGTAAAGGATGTAAACCATCCTTCTGGTCCTTCCAATCACAGCTGGCAACTTCTTTTTTTGTTAAACATTTAGAACATTAAAGTGCTCTGACATTTTTAATACTGCCGCTGAGACTCAGCAGTGCTTCACTTGGCCCCACTGCACTGTCTGGGACATTCTCAATTAAGAAGGTTGGTTTTCTGTATTTGGGAACACTTAAAATCTCTGGACGCAAGTTCTGTTCTTCTCTGAGACTTGTAAAATTTTCCATACTAATCTTATTTTAACACCTCTGCAGCAAACATGGAAATATGGGGCCTGTTTACCACAGAAATTATCTTGTGGCAAGATCAACACATTAACATTTGTGATTTTTAAAAAAATAATGTCATGACAAGTTCTGAACACACTTGACAAAGTCTTACAGCTAGAAATGTGGTTTCTTGCTTCTGAACTTCCAAATGAGTGGACTGAACAAAAGCATGTTTCTTTTAAATGGCATTAAAAATCCCAAGGGCAAGATTTTATCTGTCACACGTGAAAATGGTACACTTACAATGGTCTCATTCTACTAATCTAGTCATTGCTTTATTATCTACAACTCCTTTAGGAAATGTCACAAATCCACAGGATGTCCTTGAGCTTTAAATTTTGCATTTAGATCTTTGAATTAACAGATAAAAGACATAAACCTACATTTACCCAGACAATTCCCAAGTGACTATACATCTGTAGAAGCCCAGAACTAAGTCATTCGAGTCAGCATATTATATAAATTATCAACAAGAATTTTGATTTCAAAGGGGCTTTCTTTGGCATGAACACAAAAATATTTGGTCGCAGAATAATCACTGGGGTTCTACACTTGGTTTCAGAAACCCACACGTTTGGAATGCATGTCATGCATTCATTTTTAAACACCAACATAATGCCCCCAAAATGCATCTTTTGAGCAGCAGCTGCAGCAGGAGAGCTCTCTAAAGATCTAGACACTGGCTAAACAGCAAATACATTTTTAAAACAAAGAGTCCTGAAGTAATGAACATTTGAAATTAGAGACACTGAAAGCCAAAGTGTTACAATATGAAAAAATTAATACAAGATTATTTACAGCTGCTTATTAAAACAGAGATTTCCTATCTGTTATTTACATGCCATGTGATACTGGCATGTCACAAACTTAGAGAGAAGAGTGTGGTACCATGAAGCCAGAAAGGGGAACCAGCTAGCCCCATTACCCATGCCCTAGTCTTTCCAGAAAATCACTTGTGTACCACAGATGAAACTTGACCAAATACATTTGTACAATGTACTTTCCCTACAATAAATGCATTAGCAACATTACAAAAGCTTCCTCGGGGATGAAGGACAGCTAGAAGCTGCTTACTGACTAGATTCAAAAGGGAAGATATCCTTTTTGTGCACAAGTCACTCAGCCCCATCAAATATACATTAATTAGGACCTTTTAGTACCGAGCTCCACTGGGAACCATCAAAAGCCTTTGCTACTTACAATCCACAAGAAAAATCCAGTAAAACAGAGCATAGGTGTAAAGAAATGGAAACGAAAACAGAGCAGTCTGCCCCAAATGAATTAGCCCTAGATTCAAAAAACCAAGTTGCAGTTTAGGATAACACTGAGAAGAAAAGTGTTGCTTTGAACCCTAAAGCTCCAGTTCTAATAGCTATAATAGGTCTCAGGAATTAAAAATAGGCCAGACTGAAATAATTTAGTAAGTTAAATATAGAGAAGAATTAGGTGTTTGTTTTAGCTTTAGGTTTTAATTCTGTCATAGAAATCCTGACACTGAATACTGCTCAGCAATGCCTTTCCTTTGTGATAAAGCCAGCCTGGAGCTGGGCACTTGGACAACAGGTTAAACAACAACAAAAAACCCTCCACGATGTATTGTTCCTAGAGAAAAAGCAGAACAAAAGAGAGGGAGAAATACAAGTTACTGTGATAGAGGTAAACACTGGTTGCAGCAAATTGCTAGGGCTTTCAAAGCAGCAATTTCCAGGCTACAGAAGGACATCATCATGTTCTTTCAGATACAAGTGTTGAAGAAAAAGGCCTTTCTTCCAGAGTAGAGAAATGCTTTGTTTGAGAGGCAGGGGAGTCATCCCCACACCTCAGCCACAACCTAACACTGCTCTGGGGAGATTGCTCACACTCGGTGTAATTGTACACACAGCCAGAGCCATTCCCATCCCTTAATTAGTTGCTTTCTGTTCTTCCAAGCTCAGAAAGGGGAATCACTGAGAATCGAGTCAGAAAAAGTATCACAGAAGATGCAGTTCTAAACAAATTCTAAACAAAAAATTACTTTCAAGAAAGCTTCCCCTTCAGTTCAGAATTTCTATTCAAAATATTACATGTTTTAAAGTTTTCTCCCTCTTCTATCCTTAACTGAGTCTATTTTATATACACAAGTATAAAATCTGATCCAAATACCACTGTGGCTATCTGAATATTCCCAGTTTAACAAAGCATTTAGTCATTCTTGAGGTCTGACTAAAGCTATTAAAAATGCAAGTGTTCTAGATTATTTCTACTTCCTAGAGTACATACCCTGACTCAGGACTAACCAACTCTCACATCCTTTCAATAAATCACAGAATAACCAAAATCTAATCTTCTTTTCCAGTATAGCTGCAATGAATTTTGAGTAGGTTGAACTCAAACATGACTTTTTTTTTGTTTTAAAGGAACCTCCCCAGGTTAAGACTCATTAAACAAGAAACAGCCTTCCACACTGTAGGGTTTTTTTAAATCTGCAGTGAAGAATAAAGTCTATATCATTTTACTAAAAATCTGTTTCAAACTAAGAAGTTTAATTAAACCACTTGCTAATTTGAAATGACAAACTTTTATACTGCAGGCCATTCATAGCTCTTAAACCAGAGAGAAGTAATCGTCACATACTTTCTTAAGGTTAATGATTATTTAATTTAAGTAAAAGACTTAAAGAGTAGACTTCCTTATTGTATAGCTCCTGATATCTTAGTTCAAATAACTGCAGAACACATTTTTATTTGATTTGGGTTGGAGTTTTGAAGGGTGTTGCTGTCGCAAGAAAAGAAAGGTTTCTTTCCACAGGCCAAATAGGAACTTATGCAATATCCTACTGACTATTTCAGCTTGAGGTCTGGAATAGAGATAGTTAATTCTTTGCTCCAGCATGCTCTTGGATGCTCTGCACAGTTTGCCAAAGCCATATAAAATTGTTTGTGGAAATTTCGTAATATTTACTACTGCCACTAAAGAGTAAGCCCAACCATCGGAGTGATTTTATTTATGAGTACAGAAACAGTTTAAAGTGGGAGACCAGCACTAATTCTTCGATTACAGAACCATCTGTTTCAGAAAGTTTTCAATCTAAGGCCATTTGAAAAAAGCGTCCCACAGACTACAAAAAACCCCTCGGTCCATAACAGATAAAAGAAGATGGGACAAAACTGCCAGTATTTGCAAACAGCCATAGACAGTACTGGCAGTCAGACTGCCGTGCTGTCAGGCCTCATAAATTAAGCAGTACTATGCGTGGCAAGTAGCTGGATGGTAGTCCTCGAAGGAACACAGTTTTATAGGCAGTAGTAATGGAGATTAAGTAGCTCTTCTCTTTTCACTGACTCACTACTGAATCAATGCCCTAGCACTGGTAATAAGGTAACTGGGGGCCACTCCACCGATCATCAAGCGCTAAACCAGAAGTGCTAGGGTCTAACTAGGTCAGATAATTAAGCACGTTTTGGCGGGGGGTTTGCTTCTTTTTGTGTTTGTTTTTTTTTAATATAATAATCACAAACTAGAACTAAAAGGTGGTACACAAGCGTTCAATTTGATAACTGCTTGTTAACCATCTAAATCCTTGCGCCAACTGCCACCCAGCCTGCAAACCACTGTAGGACTTGGGGTACCCTGCAGCTCGTTTCCTCAAGACCATATTATCACTTACTCCATACACTCTACAGATTAAGAGTTCAAAGCACTTGGCTCATGCTCTCAACATCTTACTTAGGAATTCTGTCTCAGGAAATGAAATAATTAGTGCTGGAAAATCTTGTCTATATACTTACTGCAGTTGACAAATATTCAATTCCTCATTTCCCCAGTTTTAACTTCAGATCCACGTGAAATATATGAAGCAATAAAGCTTTCCCTAATTTAAACATGAAGTGGATTATGGAAGGTGCATTGGTCTCACTGCAGTATTAATTTAAAAATGATGTTGTTTAGTATTAGTCCATCACAGGATAGAGGTTGGTTGAAAAAAAATGAAGGCAATTTAGGCCACTTGGTAGTGAAAATACCCAGTGAAGTCCTTACCCTACTGAGAGTGTCAAGTGCAGTGAAAACATGGGGCAAGTGCTCACTCATCCTTCTCTAGTTCAGTTGTATCCCTAGGAGAAAAAAAAGGCCATTTTCAATGGGTCTGGCTCAGCGTAATTTTGAGGCACACACACCCTTTTTTCACTTCACATATTTTTATCAAATGTAGAGCTTAAAAATAGTCTGTTTAATAACTTTTTAAGTAACAATAAAATAAATAGCCTGTTTATAAAATCTAGTTTATCAAAACTAGAAAAGGTAGTGGCCATTTGTGTTTGCTCTTATTGGTCTAATGAGAGATAGAATCTTCCAAATAATTTTTGATTTCAGCTGACAAGCCACGAACATTTCTGGGCACTACAATGTTTGAAAGGGTAGGTTTGTTTTTTGAAGTGAACTCAGAAACCACAGATTGCACTGGTTCTGTATATTTTTAAAGCTATTTTATTAAGATATTTTAAGCTTTCTGCACCTAATCAGGTGAATTTAAAAGCAATACAAAGTCAGTAGAAGCAGCAAAAGAGTGCTGCTACTTATGAAGTGCAGTGAACAACATGTTGTGAAGGTTTGGTCTTATTTTTATTCTGTGCAGCATATACAAAAGGTCAAAATAAATTGCCTAGAGGCGTATCAGTAGCACAAATTGTATGCCTCCTGTTGCCTCGACATCACAGTGGTTTCTAAGTTAGTTTACTTAAGAACTGAACACTGTCTCTGACTTTTAACGAACCACACAATGGGATTATTGTTCCAACGGAGGGTAAGACTGAATTATGACTTTTCCCTCCACGTTATACAGCTCTGTAATGGTGGTCATGAGGACTTGCAAACTCTCCAAAGATATGACCCAGTTCAATGCAAGGAGTTTGAAAACAGTTTTCTAAGTTCTTTAGCATTCCATATACTATCTAGGTAAACAACACTTGGACTTCGGACTTGCTGTCTCTAACACTCTAACATTGGTAGTCCAGAGACAAACTATTTTTAAAGCATACTGCATTCACTATTTGGAATTAAATTTATCTAGAAAGGACATTGACCAGAGGAAATTAGAATGACTGGTTATAGAGCCACTACACAATACTTTTAACATCTCATCCTCATTGAAGAAAAGATGTAGTCATGTGGAATTAATGTATGGCATTGATAACAATGCAGATTTTTAAGAGGGAAGATGAGTAGAAAGGATCTCCATTCATTTCCTTTTATAATGTCTTTAGTTTGGAAGTGTGGTATTTTTTATTTAAGTGATAAATCTAGAAACACTTAAGCTATTACAAAGAATTACATCCTATTGATGAAATGCTGCAGAGCTGTTCTATTGCAGTCTAATGGGAAAAAGACACAGTGAATAATAAGAAATCATATGAAGACAAACATCTTAATTAGCTAGATTCTACTATAATTCTATTGTAAATTTTGTAGCACTATTACCAACTATTTCATTTAACATAGGAACTCAAAATACAGTCATTCAGTAAATATCTATTACAATATTTTACAATGTAGGAGCTTAATCCCATTCCCATCAAATTCTCATTGACTAAAGAAAGAAACCCAGTATGCAAAGTCAGCTATAATACCAAAATTATTCCTCGTACATTTTCTTTTGGGAGGTGATGAGTATCTGGGAATCTGCCATACATAACTGACATTAGCTCCCATTCCCCTCACTTCCCTGTTTCATTTTGCCCCATCACTCCTTAAGAGTCATCAAGAACAAACTATGGAAGATGGGAATATTTTAAGCAACAAATTTGAGATTTTTCCAGAGGTGTTCTTACAAGACCTATCTGAGCAGTCAGTATCTCTGCAGGTGTCTTCAGGCAGTGTTACTTTTCTAGCCTTGTTTTCATTCCTTGGTTTTGTGAAAATTTTCAGTATACAGAAATGTCCATAATACTGAGCAGCTGGAAGGGGAATAATAAATAGTCCCTGTTTTACAAAGATGTTGTGAAGGACGTGGGAAGTTTCCTTTCTCCAACTTAAAAAGACAGTAAGTGCTGCACTTCTCCAATTGCTAATCCTTTTTCAGTTACAGGCAAATAAGTCAGCTTGGTATAAAAGGGATGAAAACCACTTATTTGGTAAAGGATCTTCAGGATCCTTTATTTCCTTATAGTGAGATTTTTAATTTTCATTCCTCTGCTCTTGCATTGCCATTCCAGCACTCTGCATTTTAGTGATTTTAGCATTGAACTGTCCGTAGGTGAATTTTGTTTAATTTTTCCTTGACCAAATCCAGAAAAAAAATATCTATCGGACTTCAAATACGTATGAGCATGATCAATCACTTCTTTAGTAGCAGCTATTGCTTTTCCTGTCCCACAAGCATTCCCTAGACTGAAGTTTCCCAAGTCTTACTTGCATGTCTTTCTAGCAGGCCTACAACACCTAAGCCATGGCATCCTACGCAAACAACTTTTAACTTGATTTTAATTTTAAGCTCATAAAAGGATTTATGGACATAAATGAGCTTTAAAGGCCATAAATAAACAATTGTGACATTCAAGCCTCTCACAAATGCCCCAAAGTTCAGAAAAACTTAATTCTGAATAGATGACTTTGTTGAATAGTTTGCAGTCCTAAATCCTGAGGTGCCTCGAATTCTCCAGCAGAGCTTGCTCAGAAGCAACTTCACTTTATAAAAATAAGCTTCTTTTTTCAAAAAAACAACACTAGATGTAATCGCATTTTTTCATTTTGTCTGAATCCACAGATTCACAGATAAGCCTTCCTGCGATCCATCTAAATAGAAATTTCTCATTCCCTGCCATCAATACATATTCTCGATGCCCACGTATCACATACATAACTGAAAACACACTTCAGAAAAATGCAGTGTCCTTCAGGGGGTGACTGACAAGCTGTGGGGTGTGGTGGGGTGTTGATGCTGTTGGTGGTGGCTATTTTGCTGTTTTATTTAAAGCTTCAATATTAAGCGTCTCCCAGATCAAAGCAACTTACTTATATGCTATGTTAATGGTGAACTATGTTTCCCTGATCTTTGAGGGCTGTCCAACAGGCAAGGCCCGTTTCCATATATTGCACTGGTTATAATTAAGACCAGATTACTTTCTCCATGCTCTTGCCAACTCTGTCACAGGTACCAAATTGTCAGGAATCATTACACCATCCCTCTTCAGCTCCAAAACTATATTAGACATTTATTTTTATTTTTGTTTATCCCATCACCTGTACACTTGCATCTCAGTTGCATTCTTTCAAGCCTTATTTTGTACTTCTGTTTATGCTCCTTTATTCTTTCTATACCGAAGCCTTTCCATTAGCTACATTCCCTGACACACATCAGCTGGCAGACGTTGCCAGACTACCTGACATTGGTCTTTTTTCCCCCCTACACATGATAGCATACAAGCAACAGAGAGGATATTCTCCATGTAAGACTGTGTTTTACAGCTAAGCAAATTCAATCTGTTGTTGAGGTCTTTAATATAAAGCTGACTGAAACAGTAAAAGACCGAACAGTAAAACTATCAGAGTCTGTCTCTCCCTTTCTCTCCCCCTAAAATGTTCTAATCCATGTGTTACTTCAATTAAAATATTTGCAGATATCTGGGAATCATTATTTTTTAAATCATGCTAAACCCAAGGTAGGGAAAAAGACTTCTGCTCTTGGATGTGGTGCCACCATCTGTGATCCCTGAGGGAACCAGAGACCGTTTCAAAATCGAAGACAAATTTGATTTTGATATATTTTTTTGCATGTATCTGCCCCTTAAAGATTGGATTCCTTAAAAATACTAATTTTTAATCTACCCTGTTAGAATAAAGTTCATGAGAAGCAACATTTATTTTCACACAGAAGCACTTCAGCGTGGTGCAGTACCTAAGCTTGATGTGAGGTTTGACTCCCCACAGACTTTCCACTCGCAGTCGTTTCTGTGTGTGCAGGCTGAACACAAACCACTGCACTGCGAGGGGACACCCAGACCACTCAGGTTAACCCCTTCTCCCAGTCATCCAAACTCTGCCTCTACCTTAAGTAGAAACAGTCTGTCTTTGGGATAAAGATACTGTAACATCAAACGTGACAATAATCCTCTCACCTGTCAGTTTAACTTGTGAAGCACCTGCTAGTAAGATGCTATTGACCACTTCCTTGAGTAGCGTAAGTTTAGTCCTTGAGTAGCGTAACTTTAGAGAGAAATTTTTATTTCAGAAATAAAATCTGTTATCTGTAGCTCATAACCCAGTTTCAAGCAGATGAGTGTGTTTGTGCAAGAGAAAAAAAACAAACCCAAATGCTCCTTTCAGGTCTGTCTTCTATTTCCATTTACACCAGTGACCATTTCAGGGAGAGGCCTGCTCTTCTGAAACAGACTCTCCAGAAATACTTATTCACTCAGCATCAAGTTGCAGGGGGGCTAATTTTAATTGTTAATCTCCATTAAGGAAATAAATTTTATCACAAGTGTGTGGTAGAGGCATACAAAAAGATACGTAAGTATACAATTTATTTTTTCTTTCACAGACCAGAGCAGTCCTATAATAAGCAAATACTGCCCTAGTACACGCATCATTTCAGACAAAATAAAGATTTGAAGGGTCATTTTGTGTAAGGAGGATTATTGAGTGTTAATAAATGGCTGTGCTAGACTTTTGTTTGAAAGAAAATGTCTTGTTATACTCTTAGGTATTGCAACTCTAAGTAGCACCGGTAACAGTGGGTTTCATATTTACTCATGAAAAAAACATGGCAAGAAACAGACAGAAAATTCCTTTCATTGGCATCCTGATTCACATCAGAACTTGCTGTGAGAAAACCCTCAGGCTTTGTATCCCCCCAGAGCATTTTCTGAGGTTTGACACATCATCTCTTAGTTCTTGGAGCAATAGTCAGATACTAAAGTTGCCACTAAATGGGGCATCTAGTTTTTTGGTTCAGCCATGCTGAACTGTAATGCTTTGAGAGAAAAAAACCCAACCAAACTACAAAGATAACCAACAACCCAAACTACAACTAGAGGGGATTTTGGCAGAAGAGTTGAGGTAATTTTCATCAGGACAGGAACAAAATACTCCTGATGGTTTCTGTCACTACTACAATGGATAAAAAAAAAACCCAAACAGTCCAACCAAAGCCTGTGACCCATCACTCACAGTACAAATGCATGCAGATAGTAAGGTAGGTGCAGCATTACCTTGTCTCCTTTTGTCACTTTCATATCCCAAATTTTAAACTGCAGAAAGGAATTCCAATATTCAACAAAATATTTTACTATCTGCCAGTTCTTGGATTAGCAGTAAATCTGGCTGCAGTTGAATTTATACCAAAGCAATACTAAACAGTGAGGCTTCTCAAAAGGTGATTGCTCTTCCGAGCAAACCAGACACGCACAGCCCCAGCGGGTGTTCTGGCAAGAGTACAAGGGAATTCTGATTGAAGAAAGATGCATGGAGAGTAAAATCCTTATGTCCTTGTATCACCTCTCATGAAGTGCTTGGAAGGCTACAATAGCAGAGTATATGATGCTGTTAAAATGTATTAAAAATATTAAAAAAAATGTATTAAATGTGTTAAAATGTATCCTTGTATCTCCACCACAGAAGTTACAATACTTAATAACATTAGCTTCAGTAATATATTACTTCTCATTAAAGTATCACATGCACGTATATAACTTTACAGCTGCATTTTGGAGCCCCAACCCAGTAGCAGGAAAGCGATCCCTTTGCAGACAATCGGTGGCCCAGTACCTACCCCTGGCTAGCACATCAGAACTGCAGACCCAAATTTCAGCAAAAGGTTTCTTTTGGTCTCGGACAAGGAAGGAATTCGTAACACAAGTACCACTGAGGGTGCCACATACAGCTTCATGCTGCGTCAGCTGTGGGAGTATTTAGTAGATTCAACATCTGTGGATTTGTTAAACGATTCTGTTACTTGTGTAGAGAAATAATGACCCTGTTTGGCTAAAACCAGCTCATATAACTATTAGTTAACAGGGTGCAGTGATGCATCAAAGCTAAATTATTCACTTTATACTACTGGTCAGTATATAAAAGATTCACAGCCGTCTGAGGACAGCTTCCAGTAAATCCTGTGATCTTTAAGTGACCCCAAGCAAGAAAGAAAACAGAAGAAATTAGGCTGCAACACCTTGGCACCACCAAGCTTACACTGATGAAGATAGCTTTGATGTTTTACAACTGCAGGTCTGTCACCAAATTTGCAACTCTGAAGGCAATCGTGTCAACACGTACTCCGAGAAGCATGTACAGCATAGAGATGTCTGAAGGAACACACTCCTATAAAAACTGCAACAGCTGTCGTGTCTGAATGGCAATACAATCTAGAAAAAAAAAAATCATCTAGAGAAGCAAAGCACACATTAGGAATGAGGCACAGGAGACAAAATAGTGGTACTTTATAGTGACAAGGGAAAGCCCTTAAGACAGAAAATCTGAGAAATAGTATGTGGCTGATCAGATACACCCAAACTAAACAGAGAATTCACTGCTGGAATAAAGACTGGATTAGAGAGGAGAAGCACCTGGTACAGACAGTATATATTTCTAGCCTCTTAAAATATTACAAGATGGTCTTATTGAAAACAAAATTCCCCTCTGCACCACGATTAACACAAAAATAAAATCAGAAATGTATGTTTTCCAGCAACTTCATTTTCAGCTACCAAAAAATCCCCAGGGAAACACTGAGGAGTGCAAAAGATAGTAGTAAAATTGACTTCTTGTGGTTTGTTTTAATTGTGTGGATTCTTCTCACTAAATAGGATTACACGCTGTTAAAGAAAGATTTGGGGTTGTTAGCTTGGGGTTTTTTTGGATAACCAGTGGTAAAGTGAAATCTCAGACTCTATAGAGAATATCCTTTTCCTGGAGTTCTACTTATTTTCAAGATGGAATACTGAATTGTGCCAGAAAACTCAGAGCACGGATCAAGCCAGGTTTTACCCTTTCATTTCATTTCAGTGACATGATTTTTATTTTTGGGGGGTAGGGTGGGACAGAGGAGTCATTTTAACATTAGTGGAGACATCAAATGCTGTTTTGATACCATTATTAGGGTTGTTTTATTCTCTAACATTATTATCCAGGCAGCGATGTAGAGAACTCAGTAACACAAAGTGGAGGTGTTAAACAGGAAATTGCTAGATCAAACAGAATATTTCATTACCTTTCCCAGATGCATGTTTTTGTTTTGTTTTTAATCTGCTCCACTAATGACCAAAAATATCAGAATCACAGTCTGTGGCTTGAATCTTAACATACAATTATCAAAGAGTGCTTTCCTGAATATCATTATTTTCCTCTACTTTGTAGGAATTTGCAGTCTGTCATGTCTCTGCATGAAGTATTTCCCAAAATGCAAAGTGATTCAGAGAAATACTATTAAGGTTAAACACAAATTTGAAATGGAATTTTCTTTTTCTTTGGTTGAGTTTGACATCCTCCATCTATTTCTGAAGTAGTTTTTCTGCCTTTGGAAATCATGAGAAACAAGATTCAAAACCAGTTTAAAATTTACCTGTAAACAGGCCCAGGAGGGAAGTAAATATCTATGATTTCTCTGTCCCAGAAATGAAAGTCCAAAGTGAATCACAACTCACGACTTCTGGAAGCATGAGGCGGTGACAGGCAATGGAAGCCAAATCTCCAGTGACAATAGCTAAGAATCACAACTCTATTTAACCACGGCTGTAGTTTTGTGAATTGATACATTTGCACACCGAGAAACATACTGTAAAACACGTACAAGGAAGGGGAGATGTATTCAGAGACTTCCTCTGTAGTTAGTTTTCACTGTCTTAAAAGCAAATACTAAAGAAAGAGCTCTCTGGCAAAATTTCATTGGGTGAGGGGGAAAGAGAAAAAAACCCCACATTGCGCCTTCTAGACTATTTTGATTCTCTACCTAACTGGAAGTCAGTCGCCATGAATTTTTTTTTCCCTTAGTCAATAGCAATTACAATACAGAAACTGCACTTACTTTCAAACCACAGTAGTGGAGTACTCTTGGCTCCCGCATATTAACATTTCTTAGAAATTCTATGGCACGTTTTAACTTTTCAGGGAGTTTAAATGTCTAAGTTAGATTATATGAATAATGTACGATTGCTAAATTGTCCTCTCTATACTGACTGGAAAGGAAATTTAAATGAATCACACATCAGTGATTTATCAGAGACCATGATCTGAATATCCAACCACTTATGTGCTGAAGTTCTATTTGGGTTCATAAAGATATGAGGATGTCTGTCTTAGTTTGCTAGGCCACACAGAACTACATCCTATGGAAATTCTGCCTTTACTTTTCACAACAAAAGCCAATTACAAACTCTGTGAATGGATGTATATATAGTGCTGACCTTGACTGCTCTAGTTCTCAAATATTTACTCACAAAGTTCAATATCCACATATCCTCAAGTTAGTAGAACACACAAAGAAGTTGGGCATAAACTCAGCTTATAGGTCATCACATACATTGTCTTCATGAAAGTAAAAAGGAGAGCAACCCAGAAGTACCTCAAATCATCAGCAGTGTGACAGAAATCAAAGCAATGTCACTGGGATACTTGCTGTGCAGCTGGCATCTGACTATGCCATTCAGTTATGATGTCCAACAGCATGTTATTTCAAAGAAGCATCAGAGAAGTGCCAGACAGAGCGTCAGAGCAGGAGCTGACAGATCTCTGCAACACAGGCCTGTAGTTCAAGATACCAAGCAGATGCACTTGTGATGTGTCATCAGATTCTCTTTTGCATTTACTTATTGTAGATCAAAGCATTGACACCGGGGATGAAAAATCGCTGGCTCTGTTCTATCACAAGGATTCTTTGATCGGAGGCTACATTTAAAAAAAAAATAAAATCAATTTCTTTATTATGCCTCAGTGCACTTATTGGATCCAAAAGTCTCTAGATGCATGCTTTGTCAACTCCCATAAGCAGTGTTGAATCCTTATTTGCACCTTGATTGGATTTTCTCTGGACATTGTCATGGACTCACTGACTAAGAAAATAGTTTTATTGTCGCATTCTAAATTTGCAAGGGTGGTATATCTGGTGTCTCTAAAATTACAATATAATATCACAAGATAAGAAAGCCTCAATATGCTTGAGTAGATCTGTGCAAATTCAAGAGTTAGTATTCTTCCCACCTCCTACCCTGTAACAGTCAAAGCTAGAATTTCTGCGGAACATACTGGTAGAAATCCTGCCTGCCCCTCAAGAGACACTAATTGCTGCCTTGCTCTTCAGCCAAATTGACAATGTTAGCGGTAAGATATTGATAATGGCCAGCCTCCTGTTACACCCGTTTATTTCAGACTGTGCAGCTGTCCAGACTTCTGTAACTTTTGAACAGCAACACACATTTTCATAATTCTTCCTCCTTGGTTGCACCAAAACTGGACTGGATGTAACCCTGAGCAACTGAGTCTACATCAGCTCTGTTCTGAGAAGTTTCCAAAACTGGCCCCCGAGCCTGTACCTCAGAGTTCTTGTTGATTCATCCTTCATTTTATAGTGTTTAGTGTTGCAGTATTTGAAATAAATGCCAATCTTAACATTTTTATTTGAATTCTGTTCCAAAACCTATTTATTTGTACAAGATCAGCAAAAGTTGGGATACAACATTTCAATTTCTCTTTTAAATTTTAATCACTATTACCAGCTTCCTCTCTCGCTCCCCTACTCTCAGAATTTGGATGAGTGGTGAGAAATGTAATATTATTGGGGAAGTTTGTATTTCATCTCGGGGTTGTTTTCTTTTTAACTTATTTGAGCAAAACACAATCTGTGATTCTTGACACTCCCCTTACACTGGCTTTATTTTCAGTAACAATGCCACCTGCTGTGGTAAATAAGAGATGTTTGAACAGTGCAGTGCATAGTCTCCTCAATATCAACAACTGAGCAAAATTTGTATCCTCAATACGCAAGAATCCCAAATTAAGGCAATATCCTCTTAGTTTCTCTTTCATATTCAAATTTATCACAATTTTTCTCTTACAACTGCAGTTGATTGAGAGTGCTGTAATGGTTTCAAAACACAAGATGTGTGCTGGGGCACCAAGAAGCAACCATGGCCTGCAGGCAAGCTGAGAACTGGAAGCCTACAATCAATAGCACTCAGGAATCAAAGAGCAAAATTCCAACATGCATCTGCTGCAAAAGAAAACATTTATTCTGCAAGCAGAGAGAATCATGACTGAAGCAGTTACAGCAGCACAGGTCAGAAAAGCAGCTTCTGGCTAGCTGTGTTCACACTAGTTAGAAGCCTTTTACACCATGATAGGCTGCTGGCATATGGGCACAGACTAAGTAGTTTAGCTTTTGCTCCAAGTGCTAAGCATATGGATGAAGCTGTGAAAAGAAATTTTTATCACTCCCCCACCCCACTACCCACATAGATATCCAAAGGATCCATTCTTCCAGATTATCAGTTTAGTTCCTGCAGAAGTAGGAAGCTCATAAATTATTTTAAGATCAGTACCACGAGGTCAAGGAAGGAGTTCAGAGAGACATTTCTTTTAGAGTTTATGTATTTCATTTTTTACATTATTGTACTAACATTAGGCCCAAAGCGCAGCGCTGAAGAAAGTCAACATTATTCCTTAAACAGCACCCCCTCCCTTCATTTTTCCCCTCCCCTCAAACACACTGAATCACAGGCTTTCAGTATGCATGCACTCTTGTAGGAGGTGCAAACAGTTCTGCCTGTATCCTGGGTTCTCAGCCCTTCCCCCCCCCCCCAGATCTCTGACTCAGGAGAGTCATTTCATTAAGTAGTGCTTAGATGTAGGTGGCTCAGCGCTTAACAAGTAAAGAAATTCATGATGGTAGTGTGATCTCTCTGACCGATCGATAAAAGAACAAGCAAATCTCTATTAATAAACCCCAGCCCATCTCTGAAAGCACTTCAAAACAGGGTCAAACTATATCCTATTGATAATACCAGCACTATCCCACTGTCAGACATCTAACCCAATTCAAAAGTGAAGTGACTTCAATGACACGTGTTCCATCAAGAATAAAGCATTAAAATCCTAATTTCAAGTGGCTTCAAACTTCCATTGTACTGCTATAGCATGGGAAGGATTAATACAGTACACTCAAAGCTATTCTAACATTTCTGTATACATAAAAATGTTAACTAGCCAATATTTTAAAGTGATTACTAGTGGACACTTAAAAGGATTCTCACACTCTTCCATCATAATAATTTCATTCCTGTTACTGTGCTTTTTTATCACACTAACCAAATCTGAAGCTTTTTTGGCTACAAGTATGTACAACATTACTTGTTCAAGTAGCACATTCACAGCTTTCCTCCCTTTGGCTTCTATACTCCTACAGCTCTCTGGCTCTCCTGTATGGTCACGATCAGGTTGGCAATGCCTAAGAGGCAAGAAAGTCAGGAATGCTACTGCATTCAACTATACCACACAGAATTAATTGTTGACCTGACAAAGTTGCAATATAAAGTAAACCAGATACAGGGTATAAAAAGTATGTCATACAGCAGAGGTGACAAGCCACTGTAGGCCGTGCATTATTTTTTACAAAATAGTTTATACCGAGTCTGTCTGAAGGACAAAAGAAGATAATTCAGGAACTTAAAGTTTCTGACAATCTGTGTCTCTGCCTACAGAGATCCTAAAACCCCCCCCCGAAAGTTCCTAGCGAGCAGGTGGAAGATCTGAGACTGAAGAAGGGGAAGTCAGGGAAAGCATTAGAGAAAAATATATAGGGGGATACCTAAAAAGCAGGTATGAAGTTTCTAAAAACCTGTTAAGGGTGTTCCTAAACAGCAGACAGAAAAATCATAGAAAGTGCTTGGGCAATTCCTAGAAAGCATCAGGAAATAGCCTTAGAAATCATATATGGAACACAGAACCCAGGGCAAAAAGTGTTTATAGAAAGATGGTGAGAAATTCCTACAAAGCAGGTAGAAAATCCTACGTGGGGTATCCCCAGAATCCACATGGAGGGATTACATGCAAAGCTCTTGCGAGCTTCCAAAAAAGATTTGGTTTTGCCATGTTATTTCTCTTCTCAGATTGCAAAGGTTTATTCGAGGCATGAAAATTCTTGACCTTCTAAGCATTTCTCCTATTGCTCTCATTCCCTATGGGTCAAGGGACAAGTATCTTCTGCTGATTTGCTGAACAGAGGAACATGACATACTTTTGGGCTCCTGAAGACACGGAATTGTAAGACCTTCTCTACTAAACAGATTTCCTGAGCATGAAAATATTAAACTCGAGAAAATACTAAGCTTTTATATCACAGATTGAACATAAGGCCAGCTCAAAGAAGAAATTAATAGAAATTTATATCGTCAGATGAAAATTGCCTCCTTTTCCCCCTCAAAATTGACTAAATCTAAATTCAAAAGTGACATACAAAGTCAGCAGACAAAAGGCCAAACAGCCACTCCACTTGCAACAGGCAAATACAGTTAATGCGATCACCTGAAGATAAGCAACATTTACCAGAAATGGTAGCATTCATAGGTCATGTAATATGATGTTTAGAAAATGTAAGAGGATTTCAAACTACATCCAAATATTTAATATCTGTTTTAATCCAGATGGCAAGCAACACAGAAAATGACAAAAATAAACCTAAACTGATGCTAAGGGCTCAGGCACCCTTAGATGAATGCCAGCTGTTCAGCTGTCGCCGTTTTATGCTTCTTTGAAACACTCATGTCTATGAAGCACATGGACCACATGCTCTTTATTGCTGAGTAGGTGCTGCAGATTTCTATGAAGATGTTTAATGTGTCATAATTAAAAAAAAACAAACAGCCATAAATACCTAGAACACATGTATTTCAAGTCCAAGAGCAGTGAAGTGACAAATTTCATTACTGATTTCATTCATTATGTTTTCTGTTCTTCCTTGTTGCTAGTTCCACATGTATTAAACCCAGACGTGTGTACATTAGCAACACAAAAGGCTGTCCTTACTAAACAGCCTAAGCAGTCTTATATTTCTTTGCTAAATGTATTTAATCATTTATGAGAACCAAAGCAGTTGTAGCAGGGGAAGCTATTAGGATGAATCGCTGCTTCTCTAAAAATAAGTAATAATCAAGTGCTTGTGAAACCCAGCTGGGAAATACCCAAGCTCAAGTCCCTCACCTGAAGCAGGCAAGTCAGAGACTTAACACATGAGATACTCGAGTGGAATGCAAGAATATTCACCATAAATAGAAATAAATTGAAGATATCCATTATCCTAGCCACCTTCAACTACATTTAAAAAAGTATTTCTCTTTGCCACTATCAATGACTTTCAGAAGCAACAGACTGCGTTATCAGATTGAGGGAAAACAAAGATGCAACTCAGCATCTTCAGTAGAAATGAGACAACAGTAATGAAAACAGAAAATTCTCCCTTTACTTAAATATTGTCCAAACCTCCATGAAATTTTAAATATTCTTAAGAGCGCTCCCGAGATTACAACTCATTTTTAACACACTCCTGAGAAGCTGTTAGGGGCACGAAGAAGGTCTTAGTAAAGACTATGTGACGAATTTTGGGCCCACAGCTGTTCAACTGCAAAGTCTATTTTCACAGAATCGGGGCAGGGGTGGGAGGGACAAGGACAATTTATTTTATTTCTATTTAACACTGGGATTAACTTTTCCTTGGCTGGGCAGGATGGCATGTTGATTGATCATTTATGCTTCATTTCATTGAATTAGGCTATTTTAACTGAAAATATGAGCTCTTGGCCTAGATGCAAGTCTTCTTATGTCAAGAAAGGAGGAGTAGAACTAAGTCATGTAACTATCAAGTCATTTAAGTAATACAATTAGTTCGCTACAAATAATATTATAAATGAAGATGCAAGAAAATTAAATGCTTCATATTCTGACAGGTGATGTTTTGATGCTTAGAAGCATATTTTCAAGTTAATAACGTTAAGCACGAGTAATGGCTTATCAGTCTGAAAACATCCTTTTCTGTAGCTCAGAGAAAGAATCATTGTGAAAAAACTGATCACAACGGTGCTGGTGATAAATAAAACATCAAATAACCCAGACAAGTGCAAGAAGGGAACAATACTGTTTCACTAAGTTGTCTGTTATCGCTCCCACCAGAATTATCTAATATTTTTCATTTAGTTTCAAAACCCTTGACAGAAGCTTGTAGGAATTGAAAGTCATCTTTCCTCATTTTGAAATTCTTTCTTATACCTTCAGTGCAATAATTGTCCCGTTATATTTTATAGATCTTTGAAATGCATTTGGTAGCAATGGAGCTTTCCGAGGATCATTTTTTAGTTTATAAACTTTCACGAGTTGACCCACTAGCTACCATGTCATCCTGCTACAAAGCAGATGTAAGTAGCGCCTTATCTGCAAGCAGTTGATTTTATTGTCTAACTCCTCATCTTTCCTTTTATTCATTTCAGAACACATATGGCCCTAGGGAAGAGGCAAAGGTAATTTTTTAATTTCGTGAGGTGAGCGATCAGTGGGTGAAGTGAGAATGGCACAGGTAATATTAAATTTTAGTAAATACTATAATCTTACTCTTCATGAAATAATCCTTTCCAGAATAATTCAAATCAATTGTGATACAAATCTTACTGCACAGGCTGCAGCTAGCCCAGAACACAATAAGACAAAAAAAAGTGTCATGAAGCTAGAAATGACAAATTTATAAACGGTCAATAAAAACACTATCATGCAATAAGTTCATTATGAGAATTTGGAAGAAAACAGGAGTCCGGCACTAGCTGTATTTAATTTTATTTTTAAACATAATGCTTTCTGAGAAAAAACACCAGGGAAACGAAAGCTTTTGAAAATTCAGATTCAAAAGGAGGGTGCGGGGAAAACCAACCAACCAACCAGCAATCAAAAAAACCCCAAAGAATCCAGAAAAGTTAAGTTTCATCTACATAAAGTAATGCAATCAGTTCAAATAAGGAGAAATAGGAGATAAAACTGATTTCCCCCAAAGTAAAATCACACAGCCTTGGAAAAAGCCTATATGCCACAGTAAAAACTAACGGCGGAGAAAGTGATGGATGACAGTGGTCAACATGTGAAAACCAAACCATTTTAATTACACACGGAGACATAACATATGGGACAAGGGCAGGAAGGGAAACTGGAGTACTGGAATCAGCATTGGGTAGGTGATTCCTAGAAGTGTGCAAAAACCTGAAGTGAACCATAGAACTACAGAAGGCTTAGCGGCAGAAAAGGAACAGAATTAAAAGCTGCTTGGGACAAAAAGATTACTTCATCTGCTACAGTTTCAGGCAATCAAAGGCTAAGCATTTATCTAGAATTACATGCAAAGCATTACTTGGGATGATACAGCAATGCAAAGCCAGGAAGAGCTACGCAATTAAATACAGGGAAGTGCTCAAGTCACTAGATAACAGGTTTGCATCAGAAGTCTCCTGAATTAGGTAATGACTTTTTGGTCAGCCCATCCAGTCCATAGTGCTACAGTCTACAAGCCACTAAAGTCCTCATTCACCACAAATGGCCAGAAAGAAAAAACACACTTGCACAAATAATTGTTGAACAAATTGCCAAGAAGTCTGAGACTAATGATGTGAGTAACTGCACCAGGTGTAATCACAGAAGGGCTGGTAAAGAGAATTACAGCAAGCGTGGTGCACAGAGCTGAAAGACTGAAACAAAAACGACACCCTCATTAGACTCTATTATTTCACTGAAAAATAAGTCACAGTAATTCAAAGTTATGAGCGGTCAGGACATGTAGAAACCGCAGGAAGGATCTGGACTGATATTTACTTAATGAAAAGAGAAAGCCTTCTCACAACTGAGGCATTGTTCTAAAGGGAATACTCATTTTCTACACTTTTCACCCCAAAGGTCTCGTTCATCTGGTTATGTGTTTAATGAACCAGTGTACTCTGTAGGAAATAATATTTTCAGTGAGCCATTGTGTGAAGTTAGGCCTTCATCAGAAAGACGAGACTTTTTGACAGCTGACAAAGACAGCATATATGTCTTCAGAACAGCACCCATAACTTGTTTGGAGAATTTGAGAGTGCAACGATAGACCTGACAATGCCAGAAGAATTACAATAAATGTCTAATTAGACTCATTAGTCTGACATAAATAAAGAGCACGGGGGAGAACACGAGGGGCAGGAGCATTCCTGGTGCTCTCTCCCAGTAAAGGTCCAGTGACAAGTGTGGGTTGATTCGGCCCAGATAAGATGCACAGCGGATTAAAGCACTCTCAGACTGTTCCTCTCCTGCCTCTACATTCCCTGTTTCTACATCTAGGGCTGTTTGCCATTCCTTTATACTCATCATGCTTTCCAAGCTCCTTGGAATTAAACCTCTTCCCTTTGCTCTCCATTTGGGGCTACTGCATTTACCTTTTCTTTCAATTTCTATGTTTGGAGTCTTTTTGTGGTGTTTTGGTTTTGTTTTCTTCCTTCTTTCTCTCCCAACAGTTACATACCATGAAGTAAAATTATACATAAAAATAGAAAGTCACATATTCAAGGTGGTATCATAGGTATCTCCAGCCAGCAGTACCTGGGGTAGATGGTTTCTGCCTGTTTATTTTCAAGGGGGAAACAAAGCATCCCCAACAGACCTCAAATTTCTCAGCTTTGCTCTCTCTCTCTTCTGCTCTCTGGTTGCATCTTTTTATAACTCTCTTTTCTAAGGTCAGTTAGACCTCTAGAATAGACATAGAGTGTTTAAACATAGAGTGTTTAAACATCACAACTATTTATTTCCTGCAATAATACCTCAGTTTTTATTCTTTTTAATTAAAAAGACAGCAGAAAGCATTGCCTTCCATTTCATGACTTTCATATTTCATTCAAATCTCTCCACCTTATTTAAAAAGTCATTTCCATTTCCTTTTTTCTATTTAGCATATAATGTTAATAATTTTCACTACCAACCAAGAAGCTGAGATAAGGATTACAGAGACACTCAAACGCACACACAGGAAAAACAAAGTAAGGTTTCATGCAGCGGTCTCAGCTCTTTCACTTCTTTGCTCCTTCACATTTGTCAGTATTTTATTGGCAGTAATACCAGAGAGTAGAGATAGACCAGTTTTACACCCATATATAAAATGTTTCAACAGGGACAGAAGTTACATAGACTACTCACAAAAATAAAGAGCAACAGTAATAAACTAACCTAAGCTCCAAAATTTATCTAAGCATAAAATATATCTTCAAATGGTTCCAAGCTTGCAAAATAATGTACTTTTCAGTTAATCTAGGAGTTACAACATAAGGTATGTCTTTGTCTGACAGGGTTGGCTTTCCATTTGTCTGAGCTTCTCTGTGTTTCCTCAGTTTACAGCATCACAAAAAGCATTCAGATAATCAGCACTATCTCAGAAGTTACAAAGTGGTTCAAGAAAGACAATCTCCAAGTGACGGCAGAGTCAGAGCATTGCAGAAGGAAACTGTAATGAAAATAAATTAATCTGAGAAGAACCTATTTTGAATTTCATAGTGTAACAAAGAAAAAGGTGGTGGTGTTTTTTTTTTAAATTGCATTACTTACACCTCAAGATTTATGCTAGTCTATCTATAAATATAAAAAGCACAGGAGACGGGGGAAAAAGTCTGTTTCTAAAAATAGCACCCAGAAATTGAAAATTGCCCTCAACTGAGAGAATCTGCATTTTTAAAGTTTTTGCCAGTGTCAGAAGCTATCAGGTGGGTTTAGAAGAACCTGAATCATACAGCAATGAATCAGAAAGGCAGTTTACTTTTCAGATTAAGTCATTGTAATGGTGTTACTATAATTGCTTACACTGTAAAGTGCTCTGCTCTTGATTTCACACAGACTTCAATGCAAAGGCAGTGTCTGTGATTCCTTTTAAGGGTAGAAAGACTTTGGGGGAAGAATGTGTGTATATAGTAAATACTCCTAAAAACTTGAGATTTTAACAAAACCTGAGATTGACCTAACCTTGTTATTATATATGAATGTGTGATATATTAAGCTTTAAGTTATAGCAAGACTACCAACAGAAATAATAGTCAACAGGACGTTCATTCAAGAACAACTCCTCTCCAGCCCCACGTAGAAAGGCAGGAAACATGAAGACCCAGGTAGCCCTGACACCCAGCGTGCAGCACAGCCGGAGAGGAGGTGTCTGTAACATGGCAACCGAGCTCTCACCCCGCTAACATTGCTGGCAAGAATTGTAAGTTTAATGTGGAAGCAGTGCAGGCCAGATTCACTCTGTCCCTATTCAACAGATGGTGTTGACACACCATATTATGAGAACATGCTCACAAAGCCATATCAAATGCTGCTGAGCATGCTTCTTCAGCCACCTTGACCCCCTTCTCTTGTATACATTTCTCCAAAGTCCATCAACTGTGTCAGCATTCATATCTGGAAAAACCCCCAGTACATTTCTACATGCATCTAACATATTCCAGTGATGGGATGCTCAGAGATTCAGAATTTAATTTAAAAGATGTTTTGAATATTTTGATACATAGAATTCAAAATATCACAACATTTCTTTCTCAAGTTTCTTTACTTTCATAGATTTTTTTTCCCTTCCTAATCTTAGAACAAGTTCTAAAAATCAGGAATAACTCCTCTACAGCACATGAATTACACAATTAAAAAGAAAACGAAAATCTAGTTGTTTCTTTGGGGTATTTAGTTCATTTGGGGCCTTTTTTTTGTGTTTGGGTGGGGTTCTGTTCGTTTGTTTTTTTTCTGAGCATATATGGTGTGGGGTGTTTTGTTTGTTTGACTTTATTTTTTTTCCTTTTTTTTTTGTGTGTGGTTGATTTTCATTTTAAGCAAGTCTGAAAATACTTTATTAAAGTGGAAAACTGAATTAAGGAAAAGCCAGAAAATTTAAAGAAAAATTTAAGCAAAAGAAAATTAAAGCAAATCTGACAAGAATCTAAACTGTTCTACTTGTACGTAATTGTTTACTTTGATTTTAAACTAGAAATACTATAATCACAAAAGCATGTGCAGAAACAAAGAAAAGAGCACTCTATTCTGTAAAGTCTGTGTTTTGCACTTTAGAATCACAGAATACAAAGTATGCAGGAGCTCTACCAGTATCTGATTCTAATAGAGATAACAGGAGAGCGATGAGGCTTAATGTTTTAGTAGATACAAAGCAACGAAAATCTCTACAGGCAGATATTAGTGTTATGGAGTTGCAGTCTTGTTTGGTAACCATTTGGTTTGTAGGTAAACATTTCTGTTGCACTTCCACGGGAAAGAGCTTCTTGTGTGCTGGACTGAGGAATGGGAAAGGCCAAGGAGCTTTCACAGCCTAACTCACTGTGGCTCACCATTCTTGGTGTGGAAAGAGCTAAAACACCCTCTTCCAGACCTGCAGACACACATATGTCTAGTCCTTGGGTTTATCTTTGAGGATCAATCCAGTTTTATCTTACAAAGCAGGAAATGTTTTTGCATTAGAAAGGTGTTAATGGATATGTATTTGCAAAATCCTCACTAACAAGAGAAGCTGACAAAGACCATTGTCCTAACAAGGTTCTAGCAAACGTTCTGAGTCCAGCTCTATTCCTGGAGAACTTCAGCTCATTTCTGGCAACATCAATGGGAACTGTATGTGCACGCACCATTGCTTACAGTTTCCATATGTTTGGAAACTTAGGAACAGAAGCCACAGCCTCCTCTCAGTACTCAGCTTCTCCAGCTTGTCATCACTTGAAATGATTATTTCTGAGACACTGGGAAAGTTATACACCTTTAGTACAGCCTTGTAGGCAGATTCATACTGTGAATTTTGAACTAAATTAGATTCTGAGAAATTCTACAGTTTCTTTTTATTTCAAATTGGTTCTTAGACTTGGTTCTGCACAGATCTGCCATACCTGCCATAACTCAGTGCAGAACGCAGTAGGTCTTACACATAAAAAACTCAGTCATAAACATTTTCTGCTGTGCATGAGTTTGGTTTTATGACCTAGAAACACTTTCTTGATACAAAAATATTACAAATAATATTTTAATATTCTTTATATCACAACTCATACCTATTGTATTCCTTTGTAGGTTTTTTTTTTTTCCATCTCACCTATACGCTAGGATTTTTTACCCACATATAATTCTAAGATTCCCTCTCCGGGATGCCTATTCCTAGTGGCCATCATTTTAATGATATATAATAGTAACCTGTCTTGAGAGAAGGGTCCCTAATGATACATAGCAGTATAACAGGTTCTCACAGCACACTGATGACATGTTACAACTATACATCATCAGAGAAGCAGTCTGCAAGATGCAGAGTTCAGGGGATACACCACAGAATACAACCATAAAGAAAAATGAAATAAAACCACAAATCCAGTTCTGGTGATTTTTCCTGTCTGCAGCTTGAAGGTATCCCCAGAGTCAGAGGTTTAAACATCCCATGAATTCTGACACAGGCCTAGTGACAGACCTTTGGCGATAAGAACAACCAACCAACCAAAATATTTCCTTCTAAAGAGCACCAATAATTTCATTATCTTTTACATTGTTTCCTTACAATATGAAAAAAATATTCTATTTATTCAATTTACATTCATGTTTTCTCATGAAAAGTTACTTGAAGCTGCTAATTTTTAAGCATCTTAATATCCGACGAAAGTTCCTTGACAAATATTGCCAAAATGGCATCAACTACTCCAAGTTTGAGCTTCTGTGAGCACGTACAACCCGTCACAAATCTCAATCAAGATTTCTTCTCTGCCCACATCCAGCCAAGCATCCTAAATACTCAAAAACAGTGAGGCCTTCACTATTTGCATAAGCTGTTTAAGCACGTAGGAGTGTCAAATTTTAGCTATATTAATGGAACTTGCTACCATACTTTAAAAATCAAACTATGAACCCCATCAAGTTACAGCTGAAACATTTTCAAGGTACTTTTACAGGTATACATCTTCTATCTGCTGCCTTCTGAATTACTGTCATGGTTTAACCTCTGCCAGCAACTAAACACCATGCAGCTACTCACTCACTGCTTCCCATTCTCCCCACCTCCCTCCATATCCCCTCTTGTGGGATAGAAGGAAAATACCAGAAGGAAGAAAAAAAGGTAAGACCCATAAGGATAGTTTAATAAAACAACACAAAGAGAGAAGAATACAACAGTACTAGTGATAGTACTAATGAAATGAGAGACAAAGTGAGTGACAGAAGCCAGGAAGGCTCTACCAGTGCCCAGGATGCCACTTTCCCTGCTCGAGCTGTGCTGGAGCTACATATTGAAACAAGTTGAAACCAGACATCACAGCCTGAGCAATCCCTTCCCTCAGAAGGGGGCGTGACTCAGCATGCTATCAAATATCCCAGCGCTGGTTCCCTTCTTTATCCTGGTTGTGGCTCATCCCAGTTGTGGCCTCTCCCAGCTGGCTGGGCCAGCAGCTGCCTGTAACAGGTAACCAGAACCAAACCCAGGACAAATACCAATACTCTTTGCTTTACTTTTTTTGCACCATGATGAAATAGGAAATTAATTATGGAGAATGGGGTTGCAGCTTGAAATTCTGCAGAGTAACCAAGTGCTTTATCTTGTCCTGCCTTTTGCTTGGTTAGCATGAATGAGATGAAGAGGATGGATTTTTTTTTTCCTACAAATGTGTTTTTAACTCATCATTAAAATATCTGTCATTATCACACTGCTGTTATTAATTTTAGTGGTTCACGTAAACATTATACCCAAAATCAGACATACAATATAAAAACAGTTAATAACTATAACTATTTCTAACAAGAAATAGCCAAACAGCGTTCTTCCCTTTTTGGGGCCAGAAGCAGCAGAGGAAATCAGTAAATCTGCAAGACAGTTCAAACTGACCCAATTCTGTGATTGTCAGAATCAAATTTTTCTTGCCAAGCCATTCTTACTACTGATGAAAATGATCCTTTAATGTGATTTTACGCCCTAGTTGCATAATGAAATTGTGTTGATATGACTCCACTTACATAGATCTGATTTCAGAAGAAATTTTTAAGGACTTAAAAGTGGTCTCCTTTTCAAAGAAAATCATCATTCACCATTCTTTCTGAAGTTAAAGACCTGCAAGTAACTTAGCCAGATATTTAGATACCTTTCTTCAATAAGAAGGGATAATTTTAGCTTTATCACGTCAATACTTTCTACCATCTTCACAAGCCTGCACTAGATAAATCATTATGATGACAATTTGAGATACCATTACAAATTAAAAACCAATTATCAGTGAAGATCAACATCTAGCTACAGAATATTTCATTTTGTGCTCATTTCTTGAAAGCATTTGATTTTTGGTAGAGCAAGAGTACAGGATATTGTCTTTTACGTAGGAGATTTTTCTCTTCTAGTTAACTTTTCCTTTGCAGCTCTTTATTGTTCTTCTGCTTAAAGCATAACTCCGCTTTATTCTCACTTCTGTAACTTAAGGCATATGTAGTTTACAGTACATAAGCTTATCTGAATGCTACATCTAGTATATCTAATATCTAAGCTGTTCTTTAAAGATAACACTCACGAGGGAAAATGCACTGTTTCAAAGGTATTATTAGTTATGGCATCTTCATTGGTTTTGATTTGTTTCATCATTCAAATCTATCTGTTGAAGATACTGGTATTTTAAAAAGCAATTTAAGGACTACTCCCAGGACAGCTTCCAAGCAGTGCATCATTGACACACTGAGTTGAGCTGGGCTCTCTTATGGTGCACATGACCGGAACTAAGCTACGTGGACAGAGTTGCACAGCTGATTCATGGAATCCACACTGCAAGTCATAGAAATATGGATGGAAAAGTTTACTTTTAATAATTTAATTCATTTGAAGACAGAAAATCCTCTCAAAAATAAAAAGGTCTATCAGATGCACCTAAATACTGACTTCTGCAGTTGACGACAGCTGACAACTTTGTGAAGTACAGTTCTTCAAACTGCCTGACTATGAGAAGACATTACCCCTCATTTGTTTATTTCATAGATGTGCTCACAGGAGGTGGCCCTGACACTTTCTGAAGGTTTCAAAGGGTTATTTATGTAGCAGTTAAGGGCTATGTCTTCATACATCCAAGCTGGCATGCTTCTCCTCTAAGGTTATTGAAGCCTTATAGTTCAAATACACCTCCTCTCCCAGCTGCATTGACAAATGGCTGACTGAATGAGAAAGTAATTCACATTTAAGAGGTTTTTTTTCCTTTCTTTCTTCTTTCTTATCTGAACAACAAGAATAAATGGTCTTCCTTATTTGACCTACGCTAGAGGTGGGTGCACACTATTTAATATCTAATTTAGTATTACATTATTATTGTACCATTATTGAGCAATAGTATTTCCCTTAACAAGCTGGCTCCGTTCGCAATCTGGATTTGGATGTCATCCCTGCTTGGAAGAAAACTGTGTTATATAAAAGCAGATCTCAAAAGATTAACATATTTGAGGTTGGAAAAAGTTCCAGTCATTGAGAAATCTTCATCTTTAATTCAATGAAGTGAATTTTTTCCCATCGCTGTTGCTAACTTCTTAAAATATGAAGATGTCTATTTATGTGTCAGTATTATTCCTGTTCTCTTCTCCTCCATATAGTTATAAGTTTATTCCTGTCTAGATTTATTTTCTAGTTTCTCAAGCAGTAATTGGGAACACAATTTTCTAGGTCCATAAGGAAGAATTTTGTGAAGCGACCAGAAGTTTCTAAACATATACAAGTAAATTTCTTTTTTTAAAGCTATCTTACTTAGAAGCCCTACTTGTGCATTGACGTACATCTTAATGTATTCTAATGAATGCAAATTGAAATATAATACAAATTAAGTATAAATCCAAACTCAGGTCTTTTCAATTCAGCAAGTTACGTTTTTCACTGATTATTTTCTCTCCGCATAAACCCTTCACACCTTATATTTCTAACTTAACGCACCATGATATAGCATCAGACTTCATAAGCAGGAAACTAAACTTGTCATTGCCAGAAGACATACAGCTCTGCTACTCCTAATAATAGGAAAAATCAAAGCCTGCCTTTGGACCACGGTGACAGAGAAGTTATGTGCATACAATCAAAATCTAATCTCTCTATCCATCTTGGACTGAACCTGCTGGGCAAACATATTCTTTTGACAGTACCAAGCACTAAAACTGGTACTTTTTCAACATAAGTGAAACATTTTTAAAGCACTATCATAAAATATGTCATAATTTCTTTTAAAAGAAAGAAGCATACATAACATTCCAGAAAAATATTTTCAGAACAATAAAGAAGCAGCATTTCTAAGACATAATACTGAAATGAAACAGAAGAAAACCTTTTAAAACCTTAATAGAAATTTGACAGCCCCCCGAAAGGTGCTCAGTTACCTGTACAGTACTTCATTTACACCTTGTGTGGTATTACTCCTTAAGGAGTCCACTTTCAAAGGCAGTTCAAGCACTCTGTATCCCAGAATAAGCTGACAGATAAATTAACACAGACACATTTCACTTACCTGAACCAAGAGGTGTGACACGGTAGCTTCAGCTTATAGTCACAGTAATTCTGCCACATGGCTTTTGAACAGGCACTGGCTTCCATCCAGCTGGCTTACAGCAAAGACAACTGTCTGCACCTCTGTAGACAAACCCTAAGGATCAGAAGAAGAAAAAAAATGTAAAAAAAAAATGTAAAAAATAAAAAAATATATATAATCAGGCCTTACAGCTATCCAGCAGTCTTTGATCTAAGATGCTGTAATTTTGACCACAAAAAAAAAAAATTCAAATCCCACATTTCAAATAGAATGCAACACAGAGATATAATTTTTACCGAATTACTTCAAATACTGAAATAAGTTTAGAGGCTCCCCTGCAAATACAGATCTACTGATAATAAAAACATCACAACATGTTCCATGAGAAAAACCAACTGAAAGTTTACGGCCACTTGTTAAACCAGATAAGACTGCAGAACTGAACTTCACAGAAGGATTTCAGTGAACAGAAGAAATCGATTTGTATAAAGATGTGGAAGCATCAGAAAAGCCTTGAGCCAACAGTAGTGAAAGAAATGGAGAAAGTAGTAAGCGGTAGCAAAGCTGAAAAGTAAAAAGCAAACTCTTAAAAGCAGGTATAAATAATGTGTTTTCTGTGCAAAAGAAAGTGCCTGGACTAAACCTAGAGGCTGAAGGAATCAAAGGTACAGATACATTTATGAAGCCTTTTTAAAGGAGGTATATGCATCATCTAGGAATAGTTTAGATGAGGCCAAAATTAGAGTAGGATGGTTATAAACCTGCTCCTTGTCTAAAACATTGTTTTCCCAATAGAACTAATCACAGACTTTGAAAAGAAGCACTACCACTCGCATCCCACACTAACAGAACTTATCTCTTCTTGTTATTCTCTATGAATCACATTGTGTTCCAGAAACTTCATGAGATTTTTAAGCTCTTTAAAAATCTTGAAGAATCTTGCTGAAAAAGCCAGTATAAATCAGCCAAATGACCTTTCAGATTTGTCAAGAAATTATAGTTCTTCCACTTTTCAGGTCTCTAGCAATTTCAGAAAGTGAGATTTCTCAAAATGTTCAGCTCAAAGTAATTAACTATTTACTGCCTTTTCCAGAGGATTTGTCCATTGGTGAACTGATCTCATTAACATATTGACTTTTTTTCTAATTAATACGTTGCTTATGGGTGTTGTGAAATAGTCAAATAACTTGAAACAGTAATAAAATAACAGCAACACTGACAACAATTCTATGGAGGAACTTCTTTGTACCATCACCATGTGGCAACCGTATTTTTTTTTCCCCTGTTGTTCTGAATTAGAATTAATAACACAGAAAGAGGTTCTGTCAGGCAAAGCAATAAAAGCAGAGTAACACTTAAGTTTTGTACATACAACATTGCAGCTCAGGCGATGCAGAGTTAGCAAGAGAAACTTAGCAAAGTCTTGATGTATTTCTGGAATTGACTAAACAGAAGAATCCTCTGTATTGTACAGAGTACATCACAACTACCATTATAACGGGAGAAGCAGAGCTATTGCTTATCACTTCCTACGCACATTAAATTATAAACCCTATCTCTAATGACAGACTGTTCTTTATCAGCCAAGTCTTACTCTTCTATTGATGAATAAAGTCTTTTGCTTGATAGAAGTAAAAACAAACCCCATCTTTAGGAAATCCATAAAACATATCTCATTTAAAAGCCATTTCACACACACACATACAAAATCACACAAACAAATTTATTTTAAAGCCAATTAAAAGAAAGGACATTTTGTTAAATTTTGTTTACCTAATTATTTTAAAAATGTTTTTAAACATTTATCTAGAAAAAACATGATAAACTAGACTTTTGAAAACAGTTGCTCAGCTGACTTTCTTTTGACTGTGAATAAGATTTTAGCTATTTATTAACTACAGTTTGATAAAGCCTGCTGCAAACTGACCTCCCCAAGAAGAGCCTTCAGTCATGAAAGCCTCTGCTTTATGGACCAACGCTGCTGATGTTGCAGCACAAAGCAGGCAGAATCACAAAAAACCCCAACTGGTTGTAATCTTGCTTGCCTAATTTGTTCCTCCACCACTATCAAAGCGAAAGAACTGTTCTCATCTAGTCCCCAGTTTGTCTGCAATAGAAGCTGCGAACCAAATTCTGAGATGGTGCAGCTGCACCCCAGAATATAGTAACAAGTTGAAAGCTTTAAAAAAAAAAAAAAGAACAGAAAAATCACACAATGAAAATAAAGGTCCTGATTTCCCCAGAAGCTGATACAACTTTGGTGTGGACAAACAAGCTTATTTTCCTAAGCAGAGAAACAGACATTTAATCCACATTTTCCCTCATTATCTTTGGGAAAACAAAAAAGGACAACCGAGCTGACTTTTCACAACAGACCAGTGTTAAATTAAAAATACACTCTCCAGTTGCAAGAAAAGGTCTTTATGGTCTACCAGGTTATCTTTGATTTATACCGCTGTGACCACATTCCAGCCCTAACAAATCACTTCCACCTACAAACAATACGAAGCATATTTTCCCACAGGGGACAACACTTTAAACACTCAACCTCTAAAGCTGACAGTATTTATACTGCACATTGTTATCCTACAAGAAAAAACATGTTTCTTTGCTCTTTTTCTACCATTTGTTTAAAGAAAAGTAAAATATACTAAAATACCTGCTCTCACAAGCAAGCTTCCCATTGCTGCTCTCCCTTCCATTCAGCCAGTATGAAGGTTGGTAGTTACTTCTTGCACAGGTACTACCAACCAGGAAAGGAAAAGCCAAACCAGGTGCCTCATGCTGTGATGTAAGCCCTTCCTCTCACTGGTGTGAAGCCAGTCAGAGGCAGCTTTGGAAACAGAGCGGAACTTAGATTGATATATATGGTCGTCGTAGAAAATGTTGCAGATAATTACAAATATGAGAATGGCTTGTTTGGGTACAACTATTTTCTGATCATTAAATCACAGAATCATTAAGGTTGGAAAAGACCTCCAAAATCACCAGATCCAACTGTCTACCTAACATTATTGTGACTATAATGATTTAAAATAACTGTTATTATTTGTATTCCTTTTTTTCTAACGTAATAAAAAATACCGCTGTCAAAATAAAGATAGAACATCCTCTGCACTTCTGGTGAATTCCAAACCTGTTAAACATGGGGTCAAACTTTCTGCTGATCTGCATTTTTATTATCTGGAGAAAGCTGACATCCTAGAGCTGTGCAGAGTCCCATCCACCATGGATCTAGTAACAGCTGCATTGGTTTTGTTGGTTGTGTTTACAGTAAGAAAAGCATGTGTTTTTAAACTGAAACATAACTACACAGGTAAAAGTTTGACTCTGGGATGGAGAAAACAAAACGTACAGAATAGTTTCAAGGCAGAGAAGGGGTATCAAAATCTGCCTTTTTCTATATAGTTGAAGATACACCAGCTAATGAACAATGATGATATGCCTACAATAGCTCAGTGTTTCAAATACCCCTTTCTGGTAGAAGTAGGCCTCGGGAACCTTAATCCTTGAATGTCACGTACAATTCCTGTGCAAGAAACATAAACCAATTACTATTACACCAAGAAGAAGTAATTGGAATAAACCCAGTTCTATCTATACTGCTTTTCTCACAGACTGTTGTATCTGTTTGCTTGCAATACTGTGAATATTGACTCTTCAGATAGGTGAGTATTTATCTTTAAGTATGTATAAGTACAGAATAAAGTTACTGAAGATAAAAAGTAAACAACATGAGTTTGGAATTATGGTGAAGTCTGTACTCAATTCATTCACACATGAATTTTGATCATTATGACCAAAGTGCAGCCTTATGACACGGTATCCTTGATGTAATTTTAGCGGACTTAGGTCGTGTTTTTAAGGCACTGAAACCTGATTTCTCTCCACTGACAGATAGCAGGAAAGGAAAACAAATCCCTAAAGCTCCACGTCAGCCATGGCAAAAAGAGGGAAGTGATGAAAACCAGTATGAAGTCACAGAAAACATGATAGTTTGAGTTTTATTACTAGGACAGCACACTATTGGTGTAAAAGCACGGCCCTTTCACAAGCATCTGAGTGCTGTGGGAGGCATCAGGAAGAGTTGCTCTGTACTTTATGTCTCAGTTTCATTAAAAAGTTCTTTGACTAGCACACAATGGAGCAGAAAGGCCCTGGGGTACCTTAGTATAATAAGAGAATAATACAAACTTTAACCTTCCCAACCAGCTACTCTTTCAAAACACACCTGCAGGCCTCCCATCCTTCAAGCTCAGCACTAGCTCCAAAAGCCTTCTCTCACTGTGCTCCTCCGGAGTAGCCCTCTTACTTTTATTGATTTTTAAGGAGATCTGGCATGACAGGGACAACAGTTGAGACCACAGCTAAAAGAATTAATCCTCTCCTCTCTGACTTTGCAAGCAGGATATATTACTTCTCAGAGAAACGACGGCGTTGTCAGAGATTTGGCCCGGAAAAGCTGTGTCCTGAGAAAAGCGGCTCCTGTGAGGAGAAGCAGGGGCTGCCCAGTGCCGGGCTCTGCGATGGCCCCTCCATGTGCAGGCCATAGCTAAGCCCATCAGCAAAGCTGGTGCTATCTCTGTGAAATGATATTTGAAGAAGTGAGAAAGGCTGCCTGGCAGCAAAGAGTGAGGAGGAAAAGTGTGAGGAAGAGCCCTAGGATTAGCAATGCCAGGGAAGGAGGAGGAGGAGGAGGTGCCTCCTCACCCCACTGAGGGCAGGAGAGGCCGGGGAACGCCAGCCCTCACGGTGTTTCAACAATTACATTATTCCCAGAGCTGGGGTTTCTCCTTTAAGTCCAGCCAAAAATTTGTCAAAACAGAATGAAAATGAAGGAATTTTACATTTAGATGAACTAAAAATTCAGAGCTTTTAAATATTCGCAGAGAAATATTACATGGTTTGACTCACTCAAATTTAATGCAAATGTTTGCTTTACTTTTAAGGCACTATTCTTATTCTGGCCTAGAATTCAACCTGAATACTTCACAGGCAAATCTGGTCCTGGAGCACAGTATGATTACCTTGGTAATAGTACTGCCATATTTTCATTTCCCATGCTTGGTGAATGGGAAATGTGACAGCCTAAAAGATGGGAAAAAGGTCATTTTGAAACCTGAGAAAGTCTTCCGTTTCGCCTCAGATTTTGACAGAAGGTTCTAGGTACATTTCATTTTGTTGAATGTTGATAAGAATATCCCTCAAGTCATAAGAAAAGATCAAGTCATAAAGTTTCTCTCATCCTCCCTAGCTTATCTCTTCATCCTCTTTTCAGCATATGGCAAGGTATGTTTGCTTTATGGCTGGGATACTCAACGAACTGTAATTACATCCAATTCATGTAACAGCAAATGTCTGTCAAAAATTAGCTTGCGTATATCCTTAATAGCTGAGCTAATGTTTTCTGGGTGATTGTGGCAAAGTTGTTGAGCCAGTCAAATCTGTCAGTCTGCTCCTAATCTTTCCTGACACACTACGCTTAGAAATTTAATGAGACAATACCCAATTTAACAAATGACAGCTCTGTTGCTTGCTGTCTCTTGTTACAAAGAGAGCTGTCCTTCCCTGAATCCCTTTTGCTTAAAATGTCATGTGTTTAAGCTGCTGTGACCAGTCATTTTTTTCTCCACTAAGTGCTGGGGATGTTACCAGAGTGTGCTCAGCACACTGCACAATGTCAATTAAAAAAGTTAACTAAATGAGGGTGTGAGGGAGAGAAACAAAAAGATATCTCATGGTGGGGGGAAGTGTGTTTATTTTCATTAAAAGCACTTTAGTGCTTAAGAACAAAAACAAAAAAAAAATATTCCTCAGAATGAACTGGAAGTCTCCAGGGTATTGTCCCTGTGTTCAGGAATTCACAACAGAGCCATACAAGACTGTTAGCCGTGCTTGTTTTAAAGCAGCTCCAGATTTTACTGGCTGTTGGTAAAGTAACTGCAGCCAGCTTGCTGCCGTGATCTCCCAGCTCTCCCCTGGACATACCAGAGTTCTAAGATCCACAATAAAAATATTTTTTTTTTTTCTTCCATCTCAAAAGCTTTTATCCAATTACATTAAGCAGCCATGTATTTCATGAATGTAGGAGTAATGGAAACAGAATTTATGACTTCCCTGGAAAACTTCCCTGTCGTTTGTATGTAGTTCATTAAAACTCAGGAGGTTGTTTTCTCCAGTGTGATACCGTAACTTGAATTCCTGTACAGCTCACATGTAGTTTGACTTAGTCAAGAGTTCACTTGAAAAGCTTTTGCTTAAACTAGAATTTCTATTCCTTTTGCTTCTCCAGAAGTTTGGGGCCAGCAAGGAGATATCGAGACGCTCAGTGCACAAGAACTATGGTGGGTTCAGTTTACCTCCATGTGGTGGACACGCTCTGCCCTTGGCTGCCAGCACATCCTCCTCCACAGCTCCTCTGCAAGCCTCGAGTGGCTGCAATGGCACCACAGGGCCTGCGAGACAGAGGTGCTGCCTCCTGTTCCCTCAGCTTTCACAATTAGGCTACTTGCAATAAAAAAAAATCTTTATACCAGTGTAAGACGTGTAGTATAAAATGTTGATATTTAACCTGTCAAGGCCTGTCCACTACTGCTGTTCCCCACCCCTTTTTCTCCTGCAGTTACCCACAGCATTCACCAGGCCCTGCTCAGGGGAAGTTCAACTGCTCTCTTGGACTTGGTGGTCTCATGCTTTGCTTCAGGAGCTTAGATAAGAAAAGCTTTACCAGAGCAAGGAAAGCAGAAGTTAGAAAACTCACCCCTATGATCACGTGTCTCTTTACTTAAACCTAAGTGGTCTGTGGCACATCAGAATCATGAGAGCATATTGTTCATAAAAATCCTATTATCTCAAATCTAAATAAAAGCCATTTAGATATCAATAGACTGAGAAATAAAAAGATACTAGCTTCGTGTGCGCAGGTCTCTGATGAGAGCTCGAGTGAAATAACCTCAAGAAGGAATTAAAAATTGATTTATCAATTTCATAAAAATAAGAAATAAGCATTTATACAATTTCTGACTACTGGGAAATCTCTCATGCATATGTGAGAATCTCTTGCCTTTCAGATTTAAATTTATATTTTTCTCTGTTAATTACCTTAGAAGTTATGTAAATGACCATTAATATTTTCCAGCTATTTCAAATCTTCTGTCTAAAAACTCAGATCTTTATGGACAATAAGAAACTTGAAAAAGAATCAAACACATGTCTAATAAAAGCTGTGCCTACAGTGATGTTGAGTAGTTAAATGAAAATACAGATTTCTACAAATGAACTCATTTTCCATACGCTAGTGCACACAGGGACTCTTAAATGTATTAGATCTTCAGTCTGCAATGCACATGACCACATATATAAAAACACATATGTGCTAGCTTTCTAGTTTAAACAGTTCCACTGAAATCCTCAGATGTACCTCCCATGACAGCCGTGGCGCAGCAGAGCGATATCGAAACTCCCATAAATGAATTCATTTGGTAACTGGAAACAAACCAACAGTGACAGCACAGAGCTCAACACAGGTTAATTTTCTTTTCTGAGAAAGTGCAGTCATTTAAAGATAGCTCCTATCTCTCTATGGAGTAATGGGATCTGCAGAACAGAGGCACCAGCTGTCTTCAGGTTCCAAGTACAACTCCACGTAACACGTATCCAGTCCAGATGATTAGTAATATGCACAAATGGCCACAAAAACCTGAATGCTAAATTTTAACCTAAGGTGTCAGAGCTTCTGAACACATCCAGTGTTTACAGGACAATATTTCTGAAGCACTGAGAAAACCATTATCAACTTAGGAAAGCAGTGCAGTATCATTAATAACACCAGGAACCACAGTGGGTAGGATATACTTTCTTAGAAATAAATCCTCTACGGTTAGAATACAAAAGCCTTAAAAATAATTATTCCTCTCAGGAGAATAGGAAAAGAAAGATGACAAGGTAGAGGTTGGTGGGGGGAAGAAATCCCTCTTGCAGATAAGGAAATTGCCAAGTGACTCACAGCAATGTTTGAAAGTTTCCCCTTTTGTCTGAGCTTCAGTTGCAAGTCGGAGCAGATGCACAGAGGAGTGCAGTACCCTCACTGGTCCATACATGACAACTGGGCGGGTTAATATTAGCACAGGAGCTGGCCCAGAAAGACACCACTGAGCCCCTACATTCAAAGGTTCACTGGGCAGGCAGCCCTGTGTTTCTGAGCAGTACGGGCTGTCCTTGTTCTAAATGGGATAAAATAAAGGAAACAAGCCTCTAACTACAGTGGTTTGAATCTCATTCCAAAAGAGGATAGCTTGACGGATATTTCTTTTGACTTTGTTTGCATTTTAAATTGAAAGCAGCAATGATGTTTCCAACTCTTGCTTGTAAAATAAATTCCCTGATTCTTAATACTTTCCTTGGTCTGCAATAACATTGGGAGTCATTCACCTTTCAGCAGTTCATTCTGATGCTTTCTCAGTCATGTCTGAGGAAATGACTGAGAAAGTTCCCATTTCCAAAAACTGAGCCTACCAGGGAGCACTGGGAGGGCCACCCCATGAGGATGGAGATCTGAGGACCAAGGGGCTGGCAGGATCATGGCTTTGCCAAGGGGACAGATCTACCTCCTCCAGCAAGCCCAGCCAAGGCCAGGGGTCCTGGGACTTATTGTTAGCCTCTTCCCTTCATGCAGGAGCTATACTGAGAGGCTCCTCAACTTTAGAAAACAAATGATTCGGTTTAATCCCAATTCTCTATGGGTCTGTGTCAACAGAGAAAATCAAGCACACTTTCTGAATTGTAGATGACAATTTTCTGTGACTCGTTGGTTTTTTTTTTGCTAAATGCAAGTGCTTATCTTTGTTAATTATTATTTTTGCATAGATAACTTTATTTGTGACTTGACTAGTAAAACTCTAAGGAGCTGGACCATCTGGAGACCGAAGTTAAAATTGCATTTCAGAGTTAAAATGCTCTGGGAGTTTGTTCCAGATGGGTTGCATAAAATCAAACTGCTGTAGGAAACAGTGCCAGAAAACAGGTCACTTGACACATACAACCTTTGCGATAAATGTTTATACAAATTATCATTTTCAATATTGCATTTTAATTGCATAAAGAGCTGTGTGTGTGAAACAGAACAATGGCCCTGGTCTTCTGCTATCTGCCAAAGGATGGAGAAAGCAGTGAGAAGAGGACTGGCTTCGGTTAACTTTGCTGTCACATCCTTTCTGAAAGGGATCCGAATGAAGATATTTTTGACTTCTCATTATTACATATTGCTTTAAAATATTTGTGAATTTATATTTGCAGAAACAGGTCTGAACATGCTGAAGTAAAAATTGGAGTGGTAGCAATATATGTCCTGTGATCTCCTCTGTTGTTGGGCTATGTTCTATAAAATCCAAGTGAGGTACGAGTTCATAGTCTTAACTCAATTTCATCTTTCTTTAAGACATATTCTTTTATGGAACTGAGAGAGGTACTCTGAAGATGAACATACCATAATCATTACACCATATGCATGGGACAGACAAAAGTGCCAGGCTGAAGGCCACAGTGTCTCTGAGAACATGAAGAGTAAAGTTTTGTCCCTCATTTAGACCTTGAGGGGTTGACCTAATAGTCAAAATAGGATGTTGAGAACCTGCAGCTTCTGTGGGAGACTAGTGCTGGTTTACTTTGATGAAGCTGGTAAAAGGTGAGCACAGGAAGTGTCCCAGGAGATGTCTTAAAAGACCCATAATTTAGAGTTGTTTATATTAATAATTTCCATAGTCATCATTTGAAATAGGAAAAAAAAATATATACACAAACAGAAATTGTCAAAGGCTGCAAAAGTAGCACTAACTCAATGTTTGTCGTTGTGGGACACATTCTAGTTGCTTCCCAAGGTTCAAATAGCTGTAAACATTTAATTAAAAAACTAGAAAAAAAATATTATTCCCTTTATTTAGTCATTTCATCTGCCAGTAGGGAGAGAGACAATCTGTCTCTGTAAGTTGCTAGGTGACTTCTTGTCTTCTAGCTGAAATGAGAATTAAAGACACTGAATACTGTATAGGTGCACTGAGGAAATCACATAATAAAAAGGATAGCTTATTAGGAGCTTGGGTTTGTGATGTTAACGTGTAAAATATGTACAATGAAAGCTTCTCAGTTACCAATGTTCTCATTAAGAGACTGAGATATGGAGCATACAATCACTGGGGAGAGTTTGCTTTGATTATAATAATAATATTGGGTCATGCAAGTAGAGCTTGGTACAGAAGGTAAATATCTATTTAAATGATAGAAGATAAAACTGGGAATATCATTCTGAAAATTAATGGGAATTCTGAAGTTCATCTGTTAAGCAACTGAAAACCCTATTTTCTTCAACCACTGAAGACGACTGCTTTCCAAATTTCTCATTATTTCCAGATGTAAAAACTTTGGATGCTGGTTATTCTACCTGTAGACTACAGGAGGAATTAACAAAACCTCTCCTATCTACTTCTGATACATCAAAACATTTCCTAAAATAATAGCATAATTATATATCTATATATAGGCAGTTTTTAATGTACAGTAAGTGGAGGTCTGGATCTCCTCTCCCTAAACCAGAAACTCCTCTCAACAAAAAAACTAAACTGTTCTGTTCTTGAGCAGTTCTTTTTTTCCTGCACCTGACTCACCCAGCAGCCTACCCTAGTCAGAGGTGCCTGTTAGAGGCCCTCATCTGAGAGTCTTTCTGTTGACCTCACTGGAAGTCAGATTACACCCCAGGACTACCAGCAAGTAGTTCCAAGCTAGTAGTAACAGGCTACTATGATGTCAGAGAACATAATCAGCAGCTTCATAAAACGTTAATATCTGTGCTTGGAGGCTGAGTCAATGGAAAAGCTTGGTCAGCTTTTTCATCATAGCTTTCAGAGAAAAGAGATGACTAGAACACCTGCAAAGCACAATTTCCATTGTATATTCTCAGCTTTGGGTTGTTGGTTGTTTTTTATTTTATTTTTCTTTCCTTTCTTTGATTCATAACATACTACCATAAATGTTGTATAAAACTGGTAATACTACGTATTTTCTAAATGTCTGAAATGAAACTTCTCAGAAAGAACATAGATACTTCCAAGGAGATATTTACTTAGTTTCTAATACATTTATCCTACTTCAATTTACAGCAGACGTTTAAGCATATCTATGATAAAAACATTCAGGAAACCTGTTAGTTCAGCGCTAGTTCAATTTAAATTGAACTTGGAAGAGGTGCAAAGTGCATACTCTTCAGTTCTCAAGTCTGCATTCTGACTGAAGTAGAGAAGTCACAGTTCCTCCGTAGCTTTTTCTTGTTAAACTTCCTAATTGTCAAAATAAAAGTAGATGTAAAATGACTAATTATGCCCTCGCTGCAGTGTAACCATACAAGTGACAATGTCTTCATTGGCTGTAGGTTGCTACACTGACAGCATCCGCTTCCAACCAGAAATTGTGCCATATGTCAAGGGAAGATAATGACTTACAGAACAGTTCGATATAACTCTTCTCTCCTGTCTTCACAAGCTATAATCCACATGAAGGAGTTAGAAAAATAAGACTCATCTGCAAGACTTCATTATAAATAACTCTTTTATAACATATGTTTTGCTGAAGCACACAAATCCGCGGACTTGTGTGAGCAGCTGAGTGAACGGGTGAGCTGTATATGACTTTCAGAAGCAATTTCTGTGATTGCTAGCCTGTATCATAATCATGCACCACAACCACTGGGGTCTGAAACAATTTCCCATCTATTACCTCTGCACTGTAGCTGTACTGCATCACAGGCTGTCATAGCAATATACAGGATTGCATGGGGTGCGGACGAGAATATGCTTAATCAACCTATTTTCATTTCCTGCACAAAACATTTAGTTTCAAATAATCAAGACAGATAGAGCTAAAAGTCTGGCTTGCTAACGTCGCCTAAGAAGGTAAATAATTTCTAAAGCCACCCTTGACTACCCCATGGTTCTTTTCTATCACACTTTTTCAGGCAAAGCTTTTTCCTTTTACCACTGGAGGAAACAACACCCCTTTCCAGTTCTACTTGAACATACTTATGCTCTTAATAGGTGTTATTTTCATAAGAATGTTTGTCTTGCAACTCTTTGTATATATGAGTAGTATTTTTTTTTCATTACATTTGCTTTTTTTCCCCCTTAAAATTTACGTATTAATTAAAAAAAGCTTTTGGCATAAAACCAAAGAGAAAAAAATCTAAAATAATTAGTAGGGCTAAATAATAAGTTATAAAAGCAGAAACAAATGAGCTCCAAATATAACACTTAAGGGCCGGTGAATGATTTTAAGATCAGTACTTGCCATTCTTGTAAACAGCATTTGTATTCATGCCAAAAACATACAGCCAGCTCAAAATATCTGGGAAAATCGCAAGGAAGTCACTGTCCTTAAACACGTTAAGACAGTTTTTAATTTTCTCTTTTAAGCATATATTAAATGTGTATTAAGACAAAAGTAGTTTAATTTTATCCTTCATCATCAAGAAACTAGGAAGATTTTCCCCTACTTGCTGTAGAACATCTCTTATTGCTCACTTGGCTATACCTACTGGTGAAGAGAGAAGTTACGTTTCTTCTGATATTCTGCGTTTCTAGTATTGCAAAATAGATACTGGAGTGAATAAAGAACAATATGCATAAGCTATAAACATATAACAGGAGCAACCTCTGGTGTGATCAGGTTCAGACTTTTGCATGGGTCCATACTTCGTATTTGAGGTACCGCTGCTACACCTCAAATATATTTCCTAATGTTATTGAGCTCTCTCAATACCAGGGGAGGATTTTGTGAACCACTGGTACCACGAGCCTGGG